>JAFMOD010000735.1:1298090-1308377 GCA_019802435.1 Corydoras maculifer
AGTAGAGGATAAAGTGAAAGATAATGGATGAGTGTTTGTGTGTGTCCAGTGATAGATTGGTGTCCTGTCCTGGGTGTATCTGCCCAGCACACGAAACGTTCTCCACTGGATGGGCCCCCCACACGACTCTAGTGGAGGATAAAGTGGAAGATGATGGATGAATGTTTCAGATCCAGTGCTGTGACTCCATCATTCCCTTCTTTAACAAAGCGATCATCGTGGTGCTTTCAGTACAATGTGGTTTATTAGATCTATACAGTTATATACACACTGTACAAGTTTCACTTCTGAACACACAGCATGCGAACAGAATCAGAACCGTTAATGTTTTCAAACCACAACTTAATGCAACCAACAATAAGCAGACACGAGGACATTGTTCTGAGCGTCTCCGTCCGTCCATTTTCAATCCTTTGATTGGCTTTTCACCGAGAACCGGAATGAGGAATGAAGCTGAGGGACCTTAAATACATCTGCCATCGATTATCCAGCGGGTGAAGACACTGAATATCGGTCTTAATCAGACCAATGATCTACCAGACAGCCGGACGATCTTCATCCGTTAGCCTGTCGATATAACGAGCACGGTCAAGACATATCCAATTAACCAAGCAAACTGAGAAACGAAGGGTCACCGGGCCCAAAGGGAGAACCTCCAGAACAAATGCAGCTGAATACCGAGAGCCGAAGCCGTTTGGATGGAGAAGTAAAGTGTCTCAAAATGCATTCAAAAATTCACATCAAGTGAGTGATATGAATGTACGACTGGTGCATGATGGGTAGTTTAAAATGTACTTTAGCTTATACGTTAAGAGGCGGCAGAACAGACCCATCTTTTTTATAGGAATAGGTTTAAAGGGGCTGATTGATTCCATCATTATGAGGTCACACTGCCGACCATGACATGTTCAGACATGTTCACAGGCAACATTTAGAACACTCCATAGTCAAAAGTATGTGGACACCTGTGTGTATATTAAATATCAACAATACTGCTAACATGAGAGCACGGTTTGGTCATTGGAAAAAAATAGACAGCGAGTGTGGAACTGAGTAGTGTGTTTATGTATGTTTGTATGTATATATATATATATATATATATATATATATATATATACACACACACACACATATATATATAGAGAGAGAGAGAGAGAGAGAAGTGTTCAAAAGGTCTGTATGATGCTGTTATAAGTAACATTTTTAATAATCACAAAAACATTATTCATGATTCTTTTTCTAGGATTCACATTCTGTCGCCAAAAACATGAGGCTGAAGATCACATGATGAGCCATGACCACTCAGCCATCTTTGTTTAGCTACTAGTTTTAGGTCTAGTTGTAGTAAACGTGCCTGGAAATAACTCAGTGTCCACATACTTTTAGTCACATGGTATTAATCACCTTCAATATCTCTAAAGGTTAACCTGCTGACATCACAGTGCAGTGTGAATACAGCAAACTGTAAACACCACGCCACGGAATGTCCGGTCATACCCGGCGTTGCAGCACAGCCTCCACCCTTCACATCCAGAGCAGAACCGAGGAGGAAAGAACGGGTTCCGTTCTGCTCAGTGTTTCACTCATTCTGTAGTTCACATTTCAATATGTACAATTAAGTAGTAATTTCAGAATGACCCATCGAGTCGGACGTCCCGGATCATAGGGACACACAGTGTGGGACTTAATGTCATCTAGAGCTGAGAAGACTAGAGGCAAGCAATTCCCCAGAACAATATAGCAGCTAGAGATGTTTTTATGACCAACAGAAACCAAAGCAGTGATCTTACAAACACGGTGGTTTCCTGAATAATGATAATAATAATAATAATAAGCGCAATGCATCACAATTTCACAAAGAGATTCCTTTGAATACCCCACACTGCACCTTTAAAACATTTGGGTTCCATAGGCTGGGTTTCTCCTCATGGTTGATATGTTGTTTCCAGATATAGAAAAAATAATAATAATTAAAGTTGGAGTACATCACATGACCCATCGAGTCGGAACGTCCCCGATCATAGGGACACACAGTGTGGGACTTAATGTCATCTAGAGCTGAGAAGACTAGAGGCAAGCAATTCCCCAGAACAATATAGCAGCTAGAGATGTTTTTATGACCAACAGAAACCAAAGCAGTGATCTTACAAACACGGTGGTTTCCTGAATAATAATAATAATAATAATAATAAGCGCAATGCATCAAAATTCCAGCTCAATTTCACAAAGATTCCTTTAAATACCCCCACACTGCACCTTTAAAACATTTGGGTTCCAAAGGCTGGGTTTCTCCTCATGGTTGATATGTGGTTTCCAGAAATAAAAATAATAATAATAATAAAAAGTTGTTGAGTAAAGATCAGTAGCACTAACACAACAATACCACAGTTCTCTGTAAGTGTGTCATTATTTCCACAGTCTGACCGACACGCCACACAAGGCAGCATGCAACTGCAGACAAGTACTGACGAATTAATTAAGGAATTAATGAAGTTCAGTTCAGAATCACTGAGCCACACATGATCCGAAACTGGGTTTAGAAGTTCAGATAGAAGCCGGTGCTTCCAAGAACAAAACTCACCTTTGGTTTCAAAACCCTCATATAAAGGTTTACCACTCACTCACTCACTCACTCACTCACTCACTCGCTCGCTCGCTCGCACAACACAGAGTCTCCCATAATGAACACACAGTATTCAACTCACTGAGCCCTATGGATTTGCTGGACGCTGCTGGGCCTGTGAAGCAGCAGCCAGCTGAACACACTGTTTTTATATGTATTGACAAATCTTTTTTTGAACTTCAGCTCCCCCTACTGTTTTTTGGGCTGTGGTACATGCCTCAGTATGAAGGGTCTTGCTTAGACCTACAAATATCATCAGACCTTCAACCGTCAAAAGGAAAAGGACAGATATGTGCTGATAATAAATTAGAGAAAATTATAGAATGTGCTTGTTATTATAGTATTATAGTGTAGCTTTAACAAAAGGGTCGTGACAAGACCTGGACATGATCGTACAGATTATTAGACATTGCAAAATGTCCATAGAGAACCTGTCAGTGCTTTTATTGTGACTCACTCTCTACCCTATAAGAAAGAAATAACGTCCTGGGTGCTTTAAAGACGAGTTCCTCAGAACATGCTGGTCAGGACCTTTGGAAATATGAAGCATGGGTTTTTGGGATCGTATTTATTTACATAATAGTTTAAATAAAGGAATGAAATGAAGCGGGGAAATATATATATATATATTTTTTTCCCCTTATGATTCTTTAGTGTGGTGATCCAGTAATACCACACTGAAGTAACGCAGCATAACAGTTCTTCTGTTGACCTACAGGTGGTGCACTCAACCCTAATCGCACGGCCACCCCAGCAGCACAGCATGTGCATACGATATTATTGTATGTGGTGAGCTGTAGCATCTTCGGTTCTTTTATTATCAGCACAACCCGTCCAGGAGTTTAGACTGGCTTTCTGAAGCGGTCCTCAGTTTGTCCATCACAGATTCTAAAAGCGGGACAGTCCGTACACTCACAGAGAGGACAATAGAGGACCACTAAGAACTAAAGAGTACAAATACTGACACGTCTGCCAATCGACGCCAACCTGAAATGGACAGCGGACACAGGATCAGGCGACTTCCAAACGGACGTCGATGCCTTCCATATCGATTCTGTATACAAGCTATGTACAAACACTAGAAGCAAATGGGTCTCACTCATAAGTCCCAACCTTTAGGCTCAGCAAGTGGAAGGTAAAGAAAGAAAAGACCAGGTGGTGATGAAGGAGGGAGGGCATTTTGGAAGTTGAAGCATTGGTAAATCAAAAATAGGCAGGGCCTCCTCAGACGAGTCCTGGCTCAGTGCTTAGAGAGCTGTTGTAGACATTCGTAGTGTTCTCCAGGACTTCTGGGTCTCTATGTTATACGCTCTTATTCTCCACCTTCAATATGAGATTAAAAGTGTTTAAAAACCCTCCAGGTTTCCGATCACAGTGTGATCCTGGGTTAAGGGCTGGAAAAGACACAGAACGGGGATTTAAAATGAAAGACGACTGTATTTGGGTTAGAGAGACAGATAGAGAGGAACAGCGGAACAGTGAGTATCATGTTTCAGGAAGCTGGCTGATGTCTGTCAGGTTGGTGTCATTGAGTATGGCGCGGATCCGCTCTAAAGAGTCCGCCTGCCGGATTCGCTCCAGCTGAACCTGCGAAAAAATAGAATTTGATACTTTAAAAGCAACCTGTAGCTCTGCTTCATCACGGAGATTTATAGCCATTTAGCAGATGCTTTAATCCAAAGAGCCTTACAAATGAAAGAACACAAATCAGTAGTTAAACAAGTAAAATCGAAAAAATATTTTTTTTAAAACCCCATATCGTATTAAATGCCTTTTTCCTAAATTAATTCTGCTTGTGAAGTAGAAAATGGGAAATTTAACCAAAAAATTAAATTCATTAATTACCACTAGTTACTCAATTGGTAATTTTTTTTTATTGATTCATGTGTTGTCAAGAATTGTGCAAAGTTTCAGCTTAAACGAAGAACGGGAAGTGGGTGAAATAGCATTTGCAACCTTTTTACCAGACACACAGACAAACAGATGAAGCTGATTAGACGTGCTAATAATAAAAACAGCTACAATAAATCAACCGGACCATCCAATCAGCTTCTAGAATTTGTAGTCTTTTTTTATAGCAAGTGCTAATGGAAGAGATGTTTTGAAATGTCTCTTAAAGATGCTACAGACTCCTTAATGAGAATGTGGTTTCTATTAGAAAAATGCGTCATAAAAATATCTATATAAAAAAACATGTACAGAGATGTTTAATTAATTAATTTATTTGTATTATTTAATATATATATGATGCATTCTAGGCGGCACGGTGGCTTAGTGGTTAGCACGTTTGCCTCTCAGCGCTAGGGATTCCAGGTTTGAATCCCCATCTGGGTGGAGTTTTCATGTTCTCCCCGTGTCTGCGTGGGTTTCCTCCGGGTTCTCCGGTTTCCTACCACAGTCCAAAAACATGGATCAAGTTAATTGAATTCTCAAAATGACCCCATATAGAGTGTGTGTGTGTGAGTGAGTGTGTGCCCAGCGATGGATTGGCGCCCTGTCCTGGGTCTATCTGCCCAGCGCCCGAGACGTTCTCCCCTGGATGGGCATGGGGAACCCCACCGCGACTCTAATAGAGGATAAGCGGGAGATAATGAATGAATGAAGCATTCTTCTAGCATCACACACACATTTTTATCTCTCTCGCTTTCTCTCTCTATATATATATATATATACATATCTATCTCTCTCTCTCTCTCTCTCTCTCTCTCTCTCTCTCTCTCTCTCTATATATATATATATATAGTGTGTGTGTGTGTGTGTGTGTATTTTTGTCAAACAAACGAAGACCTTTGGCAATTATATATATATACACATAGCCAAAGGTCTGCGATGCTGTACTTGCAGCAAAGGGAGCATTGTTTGACAAAAGTTCAAATTCTCAATGTCTGGACTATATTTTTATTCATTTTGCAACTCATTTGATGAATAAAATTATGAGATTTCCGGGAAATCACAAAATTGTCTGGGTGACCCCAAACTTTTGAACGGTAGTGTATAAGATCTCTGAATACATAATATCAGGGGATCATTTACCTGTAGCGTCTGTGAAAGTTTGACGAAGTCTCTCTGGACCTGCTCACTAACGTCCAGCTCTGTCTGTAGTCGCTGAGCTTTGTCCTTCTCCTCAAACACCTGACTCTCCAGCGCACTCTGCAGACCCAAGAAAAACAGAACTCTAAGAACAATCCTCTCTGCCTTACGGGTAGGTTCTCCAATTTCTCCCAAAAAAACTAATGAGTGATCATACCTTGCTTGACAGTGCACCCTTCAGCTGTTCCTCCAGGCTGCTCTTCAGACTTTGCAAACTCTCTAACAGCTGACTTTTCTCAGTTGAACTGCTCTCCAGCTGTTCACAACAAAAGCAACATTTTAATGCATATATACAGGATTATTTACACAGTGCAATATGAGAACATCTAACCATCTATACCTGTTCTTTTTCACTTTTTACTCGCTCCAACTCTGTCTTTAAGCTGGAAAAAGATGCTGGAGAAAAAAACGAGATGTTACACAATTAAGTTTCCAATACAGAGAATAAAACATATTTGAGTTTCTAAGAGAAAACAGAATAAATGATAATAATACAGGGAAGGGAGCACAGTGGTTTAGTGTTTAGCATGTTCTCCTCTCAGCACTAGGGATTCCCGGTTCGAATCCCAATTTGGGTGGAGTTTCCATGTTCTCCCCGTGTCCGCGTTGGTTTCCTCCGGGTTCTCCGGTTTCCTCCCACAGTCCAAAAACATGGATCAAGGTCAATTGAATTCTCCAAATTGCCCCATATAAATTGTGTGTGTGTGAGTGTGTGTCCAGTGATAGATTGGCACCCTGTCCTGGGTGTATCTGCCCAGCTCCTGAAAAGTTCTCCCCTGGATGGGCATGGGCATGGGGAACGCCCCCCCCCCCCCCCCGCCCCCACAACCCTAAAAGAGGTTAAAGCGGAAGATAATGGATGAAAGGATGGAATATAGGGAAGTTCAACTGTTCGCAAAATGTGCATGTGATTTACACTACAGACGTTAGAATTGTGGGCGGCACGGTGGTTTAGTAATTAGCATGTTCTCCTCTCAGCACTAGGGATTCCCGGTGTGAATCCCAATCTGGGTGGAGTTTCCATGTTCTCCCCATGTCCGCGTGGGTTTTCTCCGGGTTCTCCGGTTTCCTCCCACAGTCCAAAAACATGGATCAAGGTCAAGTGAATCCTCCCAATTACCCCATATAGAGTGTGTGTGTGTGCGTGCCCAGTGATGGGTGTATCCCCCTACAACCCTAGTAGAGGACAAAGTGGAAGATAATGGATGGATGGAAGTGAGAATTGTCTAAAATAAAGATATACATATATGATATAAATACATTTAATGAATGAAAGACTCACACACTAAAAGGCTACAATGTGCTATAAACTTACAGACTAAATGACCTCAATGATCTAAAACATTAAACAGTAAAACCGAGCATGGAGGATGTAATCAGTGATGTTGATGTTAAACGAGCATTTCATGTTAGACTGATAATAATAACACAGAACATGCAGTGAGGTTACACACTAGCAAATGCATTGACTGCAAACTGCCGGTTCCATGGTGACCATAACGTATAAGCGGTGTTATCGTGTTATGCTTTATGGATGAACAAAGCGTTCAGATTCGGCTTCACAATGTTCACTAAGAATACTGCAGGTTACTCAATGCTGGCTCCAAATTGTTTTGAATATGTGGAAATGTATAAACTTTTGCCCTTGTACCTCCCAGATGCTAGAAATGAATTTAACTTTATTTATTTTAATTTAACTAGATATGAACTAAAGTAAGATTAATAAGTTAATATTTTGGGTGGCACGGTGGCTTAGTGGTTGGCATGTTCTCCTCTCAGCACTAGGGATTCTCGGTTCGAATCCCCATCTGGGTGGAGTTTGCATGTTCTCCCCGTGTCCACGTAGGTTTCCTCCGCGTTCTCCGGTTTCCTCCCACAGTCCAAAAACATGGATCAAGGTCAATTGAATTGTCCAAATTGCCCCATATAGAGTGAGTGTGTGTCCAGTGATGGGTGTATCTGCCCAGCGCCTGAAACGTTCTCCCGTGGATGGGCGTGAGCTTTTCATTTTTAACGTAAATGTATAATTTTTTATTTAATTTTTAACGTAAATGTAAAGTGATACAGACTAAATGTCACTTTAAAACATTAACAGTCTCACTGATGATAAATTTGTCCAGCCCCAAGCTTTAAGATGGAATTAGTTCTACCGGTGAGGACAGACAACCGAGACACACAAGTCGGCCAGGAAATCATACCTTCCAAGATATCTGAACATGTCACCAATAGAAGGAAGAAGTAAAAGGGGAAACACAAACATTACATTTTAAAAAAGAGCACAGGAAACAGGCCAGCCTTGGCTTTGGCATTCACAAGAAAAGAAAATCTGGTTCAGCACATTTGTAACTGTACCGTCTGACCGTCTCCTGAAATAAAGCCCCATTCTTTATCATTATGTGATTTCAAATGTTACATTTTTCTTACAAATTGACTTACAAATGAGAACACAAGAGATGGCTTAGTGGTTGGCATGTTCTCCTCTCAGCACTAGGGTTCGAATCCCAATCTGGGTGGAGTTTCCATGTTCTCCCCATGTCTGCATGGGTTTCCTCCGGGTTCTCCGGTTTCCTCCCACAGTCCAAAAAAATGGATCAAGGTCAATTGAATGCTCCTAATTGCCCTATATAGAGTGTGTTTGTGTGAGTGAGTGTGTGTCCAGCGATAGATTGGCGGCCTGTCCTGGGTGTATCTCCCCAGCGCCTGAGACGTTCTCCCCTGGATGGGCAAGGGGAACAACCCGTCGCGACCCTAATAGAAGATAAAGCAGAAGATAATGGATGGATGGATGGGAAACCCAAGTCTGTAGTTAGCTGATGTGTAGCTACACTGTAGACGTTTCAAACCTGATTATTATCCTGTCCTGTGACCCCCCCCACCCCACCATATTTTTTGTTATTTAAAATGTTAGTTCAAAAAAGGTTGGAGATTCACATTTAAAAATTGGGAATAACAATAAAATGCATAACTAATTAACAGGCTGCTGTGAGTATAGAGTCACAGACAAAATTTAATACACACCAATATTATAAGGAACCCGCCTCGCGACCCGAAGGTTCCCGGTTCCATTCCCGGTCCCACTAAGTATCATGGCTGAAGTGCCCTTTAGGAAGGCACCTAACCCTAAATTGCTCCCCGGTTCAAGTTCAGGTTATTTATTTATATAGCACTTATTACAACAGTACATTGTCACAAAGCAGCTTTACAGCGTTAAAAGCCTTTAAACCCCAAAGAGCAAGCCGAAGCGACAGTGGCAAGAAAAAACTCCCTGTTATGTTGTTATTTTAAGGAAGACACCTTGTGAGGACCGAGGCTCAGTGGGAGACTCCTGCTCCTTGAGCGGCCGGCAGCATCAACTGTGTAGAACACTAATGTACAGACACTATGTACAGTGTAGGACACTATGTACGTCCATTAAGGAGTCCTGCAGGACCGCCAGTCCAATTAATATCCAGCTTCCAACTAGTTATCCCGGTGCCGTGTACAGGGCTTCACTAACCAGTGAGTGTGTGTATATATGTGTGTTTTACTGTACGGATGGGTTAAAACAAGCACTGTGAGCAAAATGGATCCCTTACTCAATACCAGAATCGAGAAATTCCAAAACAATACCATACCCGAGTTCCACAGGGTGTCTATAATTGACTATGTATATTACTGTAAACTTAAAGCACAACTTGGTAATGATATATTGAATTGATATCATATCTGTAGTGTACATTAAATTCAGGCTCTGAGCTTTGCTCACCTATCTCCTCTTTGCACCCCTCGATCTCCAGCTGCAGCGTGTCCTCCAGGTTCTCTTTAAGACACTGCTCCGCCTGGATCTGCTCTTTTAAAAACAAGATCTCCGCTTTTAACTTCTCCTCCAGGTGTTCTGACGCAGTGCACGCTGAAACGATGTCCTCCCTGTACTGGTGGACCAGGAACTGTAGGTCCTAGTTCATAAAAAGCCCATTCAGTATAAGACATGATGCCAATCAGACGCTCAGAGGAGAACATGCTAACCACTAAGTCACGTGCCACCCATCCTATTTCAAATTGATTCTATTTTTTATTCTTGTATTCACGCGGCACGGTGGTTTAGTGATTAGCATGTTCTCCTCTCAGCACTAGGGATTTAGGTTCGAATCCCAATCTGGGTGGAGTTTCCATATTCTCTATGTGTCCATGTGGGTTTCCTTCGGGTTTACCGGTTTCCTCCCACAGTCCGAAAACATGGATCAAGGTGAAGTGAATTCGCCAAATTGCCCCATATAGAGTGTGTCTGTGTGAGTGATAGATTGGTGTCCAACACCTGAAACGTTCTCCCCTGGATGGGCATGGGGAACCCCATAGGATATACAGTGGGTTGCAAAAGTATTCATACCCCTTGAACTTTTCCATATTTTGTCACATTACAACCACAAACATAAATATATTTCACTGGAATTTAATGTGAAAGACCAACACAAAGTGGTATACAATTGTGAAGTGGAATGAAAGTTATACATGAATCAACAATTTTTTTACAAATAAAAAACTGAAAAGTGCGATGTGCAAAATTATTCAGCCCCCTTTTCCCTGAGTGCAACCAA
>JAFMOD010000735.1:1322779-1349211 GCA_019802435.1 Corydoras maculifer
TTTTTTTTTTTTTTTTGGGCTGCTGGCTCTGGAAACTTTTATTGGGTACAATGAAGGCATGTAAAGTAAAGCATTAACTTGACTTTTACTAAGCAAGTAAAAAACTCAATGGGGACAATAAGATTTGTGCACGTCATGTGATCACGCCGATTCAATACGAAGAGATAAACCAGGAACAGTGAATCCAGTGATATACGAAGTCAACGATAACAGAGGTTCCACTGTGTGTGTGTGTGTGTGTGTGTGTGTGTGTGTGCGTGTGTGTAACATGAGGTTATAAATCTGTAAAGGAGACATTCTGAAATTCACACAAATGCCCTCACTACACACCTTCATGAAGCTCTTTTCGATATTTCTCAGCGTCCTCCTGGAGGACAGATTTCTGGGTGTTGAGAACCGCCACATACATCTCCAGGTCGGTCCGGCAGGATTTCTCAGCCTCAAGAACATGGTTCAGCTCTTTAACCTGCAAAAGAAGCATTCAGTTAGAACATTAATTTTAAGAAAGCTGTTTCATTTTATCAACATGCGCCTGCCAGCTTAAAATACATCTTGTTTGAATTTAAAGTAGCAATAAGAAGGTCTGGATAATTTGTTATGTTACATAATATTAACCTGTATTAAAGACTTAACAGTAAATATCACGTATATTCATCCATTCTACTAAATGCAAAATAAAATAATAATAATAATAATAATAATATAAAAAATGTAAAAAATTGAAATATTCTAAAAAAAATTATAAATAATATTATTCTAAAAAATAAATAAGTTATAAATAATAATAAATAATAATAAATAAGGCGGCACGGTGGCTTAGTGGTTAGCACGTTTGCCTCTCAGCACTAGGGATTCCCGGTTCGAATCCCCATCTGGGTGGAGTTTCCATGTTCTCCCCGTGTCTGCGTGGGTTTCCTCCGGGTTCTCTGGTTTCCTCCCACAGTCCAAAAACATGGATCAAGTTAATTGAATTCTCCAAATTGCCCCATATAGAGTGTGTCTGTGTGAGTAAGTGTGTGCCCAGCGATGGATTGGCGCCCTGTCCTGGGTCTATCTGCCCAGCGCCCGAGATGTTCTCCCCTGGATGGGCATGGGGAACCCCACCGCGACCCTAATAGAGGATAAGCGGAAGATAATAAATGAATGAATAATAAATAAAGTTAAATAATTGTTTAATTAACTGAGGTTCCATTTAAACATAATTGATCTCTACAGACAGCTAGTTCTGATTGTTGTTTCTTTATTTTTATATATATATATATATATATATATATATATATATATATATATATATCTGGATTTCAGATAAAATCTATAAAACCTGAAATCTCATCTAAACATCATTTCAAAGTTTCCAAACCAACAGAGTCTCGAAAAAAGCCTAAAATAAAACTTAAAACAGCTGAATGACTGTGACTTCCTCATTTCACTCAGCTTTGCCAACCTTAGCTGCTTCGAGTTCCTTAACCCGATCGGCCGAGGTCACCAGCTTAGCCTTCAGAGAGGCTATTTCATGCTCCATTGGCATCACTACAGAGCGAAGCTTCTCTGCATCCTCCTGAGCCTGAAGGAACACAGAGGAAAACACCATTTTGCACTTGCAGCAGGTTTCGGTATTTATTCAAAATAAGATCAAGTCAGTAGAAGGATTTCAGTGCCATAAATAACTGCACATTAATAGAAACAGACAGGATACAACAGGACCAGCATTTGAGCAATTATTAAGTAAATAAAATTAAGCCAAAGCTATTAAACAAGAAAATCTAATTTAAAAATTAAAACAGACAAAAATATCTAAGCCTTGTTGATTGTGGCATTATTGTTGTCGGGTTGATTACTGAAATGCTGACTATATTTATATTTATTCAGGATCGTTAAATGAAAAAAAACTGTTAGAACATCAGCACAAAAAAAAGTGCAGTGATAGAAAGACTACTCTCATTATGACTGCTCTGTACAATTGTGGTTAAAGATCCTCTTTCAACTTTAAAGATATTTTAGGGTTGATGGTTTCCCACATAGACAGATAAAGACACACACACACACCAATTATATATATATATATATATATATATATATATATATATATATATATATATATATATATATATATATATATATATATATATATATATATATATATATATATATATATATATATATATATATACATACATACACACACACACATAATATATTCATTCATCCATTATCTTCTGGTTTATCCTCTATTAGGGTCATAGGGGGGGTTCCCCATGCCCATCCAGGGGAGAACGTCTCGGCGCTGGGCAGATAGACCCAGGACAGGGCGCCAATCCATCGCTGGGCAAACACTTACTCACACAGACACACTCTTATATGGGGCAATTTTGAAAATTCAATTGACTTGATCCATGATTTTGGACTGTGGTAGTATATATATATATATATATATATATATATATATATATATATATATATATATATATATATATATACACACACACTCATTTATGTTCATTCATTTATTCTTCGTCCAAACTTATATCAAGTGTCCGCGTGGGTTTCCTCCAGGTTCTCCGGTTTCCAAAAACATGGATCAAGGTCAATTGTATGCCCCAAATTGCCACATATGGAGTGTTTGTGTGTGTCTGTGTGAGTGAATGTATGCCCAGCAATGGATTGGTGTATCTGCCCAGCGCCCGAAACGTTCTCCCCTGGATGGGTATGAGGAACTCCCTGCGGAAGCGAAAGATAATGGGTGGATGGATGATGAGATGGTCATCATAGTTCAGTAATAAAAATAATTCTGAATTGTTTTGGATCAAATTTCAGGATCAGTGAAACTGTAGAATGAATTCATGGTGAAGGGATAGGCACATGCTAACAGTCAGACCTTCTTCATGTCATTCTCCAGGTTTTCCTCCACCTGTCCCTCTGAGAGCCGCCGCCGTAGTTCATCCATCTCCCGCTCCACACCCTCGCGATACTGCGCCCACTGAGCGCGCTCCTGTTCCAACCGCTGATGAAACTGCACCTCATACTCACGAACTGTGTCTGCACACACACACACACACAATTTCTCAATTTCTTTCACAAAGGACAAAAAAAGTTACACGAGAACCCACTTGGGGTCTAAAAGTCCCCCTCAAAGTCCCCTTAATACCCAACTCATTGCTTAACACAAAAGCCATCACAGACTACCAGCTGGGATCTAGTCAGAAAACTTGTAGTCTTGTACTGGAATGATATCTCTTTATTACAGAATAATAAATTATTGATGTAACAACAATAAAAGTTTAAACATTAAAACAACAACAAAAAAAATTCAAACACTCTAAATATTCTTCTCTCAGCACTAGGGATTTCCGGTTGAAATCCCAATCTGGGTGGAGTTTCCATGTTCTCCCTGTGTACTTGTGGGTTTCCTCGGGTTCACCGGTTTCCTTCCAAATCAAGGTCAATTGTTGAATTCTTCAAATTGCCCCATATAAAGTGTGTCTGTGTGAGTGAGTGTGTGTCCAGCGATAGATTGGCACCCTGTCCTGGGTGCCCAGCGCATGGAGTGTTCTCCCCTGGATGGGCATGGGCCCCTTGTACAGAATGGTAAATGCATGATAGAAACATCACCAAAAGACACAGTCCAACAGACACAATCTAAAATACTCTAACATTCAACAGCTGCATGTGCACACACGACTCCCGGGGACTGCTCCCGGGCACGGCTCCCGGGGACGACTCCCGGGGACGACTCCCGGGGACGACTCACGGGGACGACTCACGGGGACGACTCCCGGGGACGACTCCCGGGGACGACTCCCGGGGACGACTCTCCATGTCCTGGCATGGCTCTGTTATTCTAAATAACGCGTACATACAACCTCCTCCACATATATACATTTACATTTGGTTATTTAACAGACACTTTTATCCAAAGCGACTTACAAGGTGAGCACAGGGTTCATCACAACATCCCTGGAACAATGAGGGTTAAGGGTCTTGCTCAAGGACCCACACTGGTAACTTCAGTGGACATGGGATTTGAACCCCCAACCTTCAGATTGATAGCCCAACACCCTAACCACTGAGCTACCGCGCCCATATAAGGTACACCTTCTTGTTTGAAATCACTATCCATTAAATATTTTTGACTTACTGTACAGATAATAATAAGGTGGTTCTACAATTACACATTGTCTCTGTTCCTATACAAGTCATTAATCCCCTTTAATCTGTTCTTTTATGGTCAGAACCTCCACAGGACACCCACACAGCTGGTGATATTTCAATAGTGGTCGATTCTCAGCATTGCAGTGACACTGACATGTTGGTGGTGTGTTAGTGTGTGTTGCAAAAGAAGTTAAGTCGTACACCGTGATGTGTCCAGTAAGTGTCTGTTTGGTGTTGGTGGTGTTAAGGAAGACGGGTTATGCCCAAACCTCATGAGCAGGATATGGTTTTGCTGACTCCATGACTAAACACTAAATTGCATCTACTCTGTGGAAACAAGTGCTTTCTAAGTAAGCTGACCTTTCATGATGGCTTGTAAGGAGGCCACCTCTTCTTGCCACTGCTGCTTGACCTGGTCGATGGCCTCCTGCTTGGTGCTCTCAGACACCGTGGCCACGGCTTTGATATTCTCAATCTCGGCCTTGGCTTCCGTTAACTGGGCCTGAACCACACAAAGTTCTGCGTGGGCACTCTCCAGGGACGCTGCTTGGCGTTTCAGCTCCTCTGCCAAAAGAGAAAAGCAAGTATTAAAGTCGGGAAAAGGATTTTATACAGCGCCATAGGCCAGGGGTGCCCACACTTTTCTGGCCCGAGATCTACTTTTCCATTGGACAGGTCATTGAGATCTACCGGGGTCAATCTCTATTTTTTAGGCTTTTATATTGAAACCTGTTTACACACATCATGTTAGTGTCAAATCTGTTAGAATTGCTCTTTTATTAAACACATTTCAGGAAAACCTGATTTTAGTTACACCCAAACACACAGACGTTCATTCATTCATCCATTATCTTCCACTCTATTAGGGTCGCGGTGGGGTTCTCCATGCCCATCCAGGGGAGAACGTCTCGGGCGCCGGGCAGATACACCCAGGACAGGACACCAATCTATCATTGGACACACACTCACTCACACAAACACCCTCTGTATGGGGCAATTTTAAGAATTCAATTGACTTGATCCATGTTTTTGGACTGTGGGAGGAAACCGGAGAACCCAGAGGAAACCCACGTGGACACGGGGAGAACATGGAAACTCCACCCAGATTGGGATTCGAACCGGGAATCCCTAGTGCTGAGAGGAGAACATGCTAACCACTAAGCCACCATGCCGCCCCAAACACACAGTATACATCACAAATGTACAACAATCACTGTAACCCACATTTCCCCAAACAGAACATCCATCATCTTCTGCTTTACCCTCTACTAGGGTCGGGGGGGGGGGGCAGATTTTGGGCGCTGGGAAGATACACCCAGTACAGGGCACTCACTCACTCACACTGACACACACTATATGGGGCAATTTGGAGAACTCCATTGACTTGATCCATGTTTTTGGACTGTGGGAGGAAACTGGAGAACCCGGAGGAAACCCACGCGGACACGGGGAGAACATGGAAACTCCACCCCGATTGGGATTCGAACCGAGAACATGCTAAACGCTAAGCCAGCGTGCCGCCCTCGATCACATCATTTAAACACAATTTAAAGACCATTTGAACTGAAAAAAATCGTTTGTGAATCAAATCTCCAGACATTGAGTGATTCGCACCCCTACTCCACACCCTAACCAATCAGCTAGCACACCTCTTGATACATGTGTACACCTAATTTGTGAACAAGGGCGGCGAGAAAATATCAAATTTCCATAATTATATTCACTGTTGTCTCATAACAGAGGCTGATATGAACACACACTGCTATTTACAACACAAACACACGTCAACATTGAAATCCTAGTGCACATCCCCGATAAAGTTAAAGATCTCAGAGCAAATTGGGAACAGAGATTGTAGGTAAACCGGTTGAGCCTAATGCTCTTACATCTTTATTTGGGGCAACCTCATTAGCCTCGGTTTCATCTTTAACGGCTGATTTTATATCCTTTGTCACTCTCCTTGCCAGACGGCTAATACTTCTCAAATGGAGGTCACCTGCACCTCCCTCATATACGCAGTGGATTAAAGATATTCATGTTATTACTATAAAAATTAGATATGTTAGGATTGGCTCAGGAGGAACGGTGGTTTAATGGTTGGCATGTTCTCCTCTCAGCACAAGGCATTCCTGGTTCAAATCCCAATCTGGGTTTCCATGTTCTCCCCGTGTCTGCGTAAGTTTCCTCCGGGTTCTCTGATTTCCTCCCCTCCCTCCATGGATCAAGGTCTATTGAATGCTCCAAATTGCCCCATATAGAGTGTGTTTGTCTAAGTGAGTGTGTGTAATGCGATAGATTGCCGTCCTGTCCTGGGTGTATCTGCCCAGCGCCCGAAACGTTCTCCCCTGGATGGGCATGGGGAATGGATATTAGGTTACGGCTGCACGGTGGCTTAGTGGTTGGCATGTTCTCCTCTCAGTGCTAGAGATTCCCAGTTGGAATCTCAATCTGGGTGGAGTTTGCATGTTCTCCTCGTGTCCACATGGGTTTCCTCCGGGTTGTCCAACAGTCCAAAAACATGGATCAAGATCAATTCCATCCATTGATCTTCTTCCACTTTATCCTCCCATCCAGAGGAGAACATTTCAGGCGCTGGGCAGATACACCCAGGACAGGACGCCAATCTATCACTGGGCACACACTCCCTCACATGGATCAAGGTCAATAGAATTATCCAAATTGCCCCATATATAGTGTGTCTGTTTGAGTGAGTGTGTGTCCAGTGATAGATTGGCATCCTGTCCTGGGTGTATCTGCCCAGCGCCCTAAATTTTCTCCCCTGGATGGGCATGGGGACCCCCCCCCCCCCAGCGACCCTAATAGAGGATAAAGCAGATAATGGATGGAAACCCCTCACTGAAATATGATGTACCAAAGTAGGGTCTGATTGGTAATACACAGATTTCCCTCTGTTTGTTTAACTATATATGTATTATTTGTATTTATGAATACAGGACATATTAACATTTATAAACACTATGGTTCGACAGACATAGCTTTACACTCACCTTCTTTGGAAAGGTAAAGCTCCTTAAATTTGGCCCTCTTCTGGTTAAACTCCATCTCCAGTTGCTGTTTAAGCTTCTGAAATTCAGCCCGCTCTTGTTCCAAAGCCTGGATACGCTGCTGGAGAAGCCCTGAGACAGAAAACAACCGTTAGCCGATCATCTCTGTCGCCTGTGCCGCTTTATGTTCCATTCAGTCGTTTGCAACACGATGCTCAATCAACATGAAGCAAATGGGAAAGAGAGGGTTACATTATCCTCATTTAGACCTCAAATAGACTTGAATAATAAATGAATTCAGGGCAAACAACGCAAAGCATCCTTTTTGTCTGATGCCTACAGCGGGTTTGTCTCAGTGGGAGAAAGTAAAATGCCAGGATGTAAATGTTGTTCTAAATTGCAGAGTCAGTTTAATCTCACAGCAATTCCAAAGAGACACACAATACAAACCCCATGAAAACCCTGAGCTGACACCATCATCCAGCCATCCATCCATTATCTTCCGCTTTATCCTCTACCAGGGGGTTCCCTATGCGCATCCAGAGGAGAATGTTTCGGGCTCTCGGGCAGATACACTCAGGACAGGACGCCAATCTATCGCACACACTCTATATGGGGCAATTTGGAGAATTCAATTGACCTTGACCCATGTTGAGGAAACCGGAGAACCCGGAGGAAACCCACGCGGATACGAGAACATGGAAACTTCACCCATATTGGAATTTGAACCCTGAATCCCTAGCGCTGAGAGGACAACATGCTAACCACTAAGCCACCGTGCTGCCCACTGACACCATCAATTAAAGCTAATCAATGTGCATAGTGAGACAGAGCTGTGGAACAACCATTAGCCTTCCATACAGCAAGAAGGTCCTGGGTTTGAATCTGCATGACAGACTTAAAATTTGAATAAAAACCTGCCAGATGTGAAGTACACAAGGCAGAATGGCTCCAGATGTGAATGTGTTCAGCTATAGACCAGCCTTGCAATCACTCAACAACCTGTCCAGGGTCAAATTTCCCACCTTTAACATAAGATAAGACCTTTTTTTATCCCACAGTGGGGAAATTCCCATTTTAGCAGCAAGTTACATTAGAAAAATATGAAAAGATATTTAGAAATCCATCCATTCATTATCTTCCGCTTTATCCTCTACTAGGCTCACGGGGGGGGGTTCCCCATGCCCATCCAGGGGAGAACGTTTCAGGCGCTGGGCAGATACACCCAGGACAGGACACCAATCTATCACTGGACACACTCACTCACACAGACACACTCTATATGGGGCAATCTGGAGAACTCAATTGACTTGATCCATGTTTTTGAACTGTGGGAGGGAACCGGAGAACCCGGAGGAAACCCACGCAGACACGGGGAGAACAAGGAAATTCCACCCAGATTGGGATTCGAACCGGGAATCCCTAGCGCTGAGAGGAGAACATGCCAACCACTAAACCAGCGTGCTGCCCATATTTAGAAAAAATAATAATAATAAAAAATTGAAATATCTATATACACAAGATAAATTCTATTTCTATGTACAAGACATACAATAGAGGAATAAAATAAAACAGACATTGCACATATGAAACAGTTGGATATCTGATTAAACAACAGAAAGGTATTGCACACAGATGATTGGAATGTATTGCACCATGAATGATACAGTTTTAACCCTGTTAACTGGGATAACATGACATAAATGTGCCATCTGCCTGCAACACACCAGTGATCTTTCCTAAAAACACTAAGAGCTGAGATAGGTTCCTACAGTGTTCCTCATGAATTGACACCAATGTGTCAGCAGCTTCAGATAATTCATTCAGACTGTGGCATGATTGTTGGTGCCAGATGAATGAGTCTTCATAAGGGAAAAAAAAAGTCAAAAAAGAATGACTAGAATTGTACTGAGGCGGAACAGCGGCTTAGTGATTAGCATGTTCTCCCACACTCCTTCTCTCCAAAACTCATGGATCAAGGTCAATTGAATTCTCCAAATTGCCCCATATAGAGTGTGTCTGTGCGAGCGAATGTGTCCAGTGATCGATTGGTGTCCTGTCCTGGGTGTATCTGCCCAGCGCCCGAAACGTTCTCCCCTGGATGGGCATGGGGAACCCCCCCACGACCCTAATAGAGAATAAAGTGGAAGATAATGGATGCATAGAATTGTACTAGTGAGAAATACAGCCACAGAAAACATTGTAGAAGTAAAATAAATACTAAACACATTTTATAAGAGATATACAAATGAACAGATTTAACGAGGGGGAAATCATCTCTGGGCGACACGGTGGCTTAGTGGTTAGCATGTTCTCCTCTCAGCGCTAGAGATTCCCGGTTCGAATCCCAATCTGAGTGGAGTTTCCATGTTCTCCCCGTGTCCGCATGGGTTTCCTTCAGGTTCTCCGGTTTCCTCCCACAGTCCAAAAACATGGATCAACTTAATTGAGTTCCCCAAATTGCCCCATATAAAGTGTGTCTGTGTGAGTGAGTGTGTGCCTAGTGATAGATTGGTGTCCTGTCCTGGGTGCCTCTGCCCAGACCCCAAGATGTTCTTCCCTGGATGGGCATGAGGAACCCCCCCGTGACCCTAATATAGGATAAAGCGGAAGATAATGGATGGATGGAAATCATCTCTATGCTGAAGTCACAAAGTTTGTGGCTCTGTGATAAACTCTGTCCCACTGCGACTCTGACAAGGTCGTGTGCATGAAGTACAACAATACAACAACAAAATCCTAAGGTAACTTTGCACTCGAACACTGCGACACAGCAAACCAGAATCTAAAAGCAGACAATCATCATAACATGAAACTTTAATGTGTGTACATGTCCAACAGCCACAAAGCCTTCATATGAATAATTCATAAATCCACTCCGGGAGGGAAACAGCCCCCATCCCTGAGTGTTACTAACATTTCTGTCATGGAGAACCAGCTTAAAACCTCTTCTGCAACTCGGTGAGTGTGAGTGCATGTGCTTGGGTAATCTCATTATGGGAAAATGTTCTCAGTAATCAGATTTCAATGCCTACAAGTAGCCACATTTAGTTGAATTACATTACTTAATAAGAGGAAGGCATCCAAAGAACAACGGCTACCTTAAGAAGGTGCTGTACTACAAAAAATAAGGTTACTATTCGTTTCTAAAATATAGAAGCTTTCATATTTTCCATCCATCCATCCATTATCTTGTATCAAGCTTTATTCTGTACTAGGGTCGCGGTGGCGTTCCCCATGCCCATCCAGGGGACAACGTTTCGGGCGCTGGGCACCAATCTATCACTGAGTACACACTCACTCACACAAACACACTCTATATGGGGCAATTTGGAGAATTCAATTGACCTTGATCCATGTTTTTGGACTGCGGGAGGAAACCGGAGAACCTGGAGGAAACCCACACTGACACGGGGATAACAAGGAAATTCCACCCAGATTGCGCCTAAAACATTCTCCCATGGATGGGCATGGGGAACCACCCCCTCCCCGCCCCGCAACCCTAGTAGAGGACTAATTTTCAATCGCGATCAATAGCAAAAACGATTATTCATCTTATCTCTAGTTCAGGATGTTGGTTCTTCTCTCTGACAGCGCTGCAAGGAAGTTAAAATATTGGTAAACAATCAAGCAGAATGGCTTTAGGCTTAAAATACATTTTTTTTTTTTATTATTATTATTATTAATCTAGGATTAGTCCCTAATAGCCTGCCACTTACTTCACATAAACAACACTGTGTCTCTGTAAAATCACTGTTTTGCAGTGATAGTTGTACTACAATAGTTTAACGCTGTGAGTTTGTGATCAGCGAACTGATAATTTATTCTAAAAGTGAGTTGTCACATTGATCAGCTATATATGTCCTCATCTCTAGTTCCCTTTAAAACAAAACAATATCCAACCACAAAACCAGGCCTCTTTTAACATTAACAGTGTTATAACTCTGGTTGTTACCTAAATGCTGTGCTTTATTATCAGCACTATTTCAGCTTCCGATAATCACTAAATGGAACCTGGATTCTTATTGGACTGGTGGTCCTGCAGGACGTCCTCAATGGACTTATAGAGTTTTTAACGGTTTAATACGGGTCACCTGATCATCACACACTCTGTACATTAGTGTCCTACACTGTTGATGCTGCCAGCCGTGAGTCCCCCACTGAGCCTCAGTCCTCACAAGGTTTCCTCCTTAAAATAACAACATAACAGGGAGGTTTTCCTTGCCACTGTCGCTTCAGCTTGCTCTTTGGGGGTTTAAAGGCTTTTAAAGCTGTGAAAATTTTGTAAAAGGCGATTAGGAAGCGATAGGGATTCCCGGTTCAAATCCCAATCTGGGTGGAGATTTCATGTTCTCCCCGTGTCCGCGTGGGTTTCCTCCGGACCTTGATCCGGTTTCCTCCCACAGTTCAAAAACATGGATCAAGGTCAATTGAATTCTCCAAATTGCCCCATACAGAGTGTACGTCTGTGTGAGTGAGTGGGTGCCCAGCGATAGATTGGCATCCTGTCCTGGGTGTATCTGCCCAGCGCCCGAAACGTTCTCCCCTGAATAGGCATGGGGAACCCCCCCTCGCCCTCCCCTTTAAGATATATATATTTTGGTTGATTGACAGTAAATGTTTTAAGATATATATATATATATATCTTAAAACATTTACTGTCAATCAACCAAAATAACCTTTTCCCACTGTCCACCTTAATCACATCAAGCACAGTATTCCTGAAATACCATCTGACGCAGTTTCACAACCAAACCTCAAAACACTAACAAGTTGCCAAATACCAATCCCTGCCAATGTAGCACCAACCACCATGCTGTGTTCTCCTGTTCCGAAATGGTTTTACGCTGTTGTAAATTAAATTCAGAGCAAACCTTGCTCACTTGATTTTATGCTGCTTTTATGCTTCAGGCTCACATTTAATTTCCATAAAGGGAACTGTGACTTACCAAATGTCAGGTGTCTCACTATCATGGCCATTCAGTTTAAATGAAGTCAGAACAATCCTTTGCAGCCAGCATGCAAATTTCAGAAGAACAAGGTGACGAAAACATCTACAAAGAAACCTGTTTGCATTTGTAATTAAACTGCAATGAAAGCCACAGCTCAGTTGACAAAACTCGTTAATCCTGAAAAGGAGTAATTAGCACATTAAGGGCTAGGTCTAGGTCACCTACTAGGAATATTAAGTCAAGTGCGAGCTTTCTTCTCATCCCTGTTAGACATAAACTCTCATGGGTTTTTCACTTTTGTGGTTGCTGGTTAATTCTCAGTCCAGAACACCCTTAAAGTGTTTAAAACCTCTCATCACTGCTTCATCTGATCTAATCAATAATAGCACGACACATTAACCGATTACAACCACGGTAATGTCACTTCTGTGGTCATCCATCACCCAAATAATACCTGCTTTGTGGTGCTCCTAAAAATTTGGGTACGGAATAAAGCAAACAAATGGACTACAGCCTGTACCTGTAGATCTACAAATTACATTAGTATAGCCATTCATTATCTTCTGTTTTATCCTCTACTAGGGTTGCAGGGGGGTTCACCCAGGACAGGGCACCAATCTATCACTGGGCACACGCACGCTCACTCACACAGACACACTCTATATGGGGCAATTTGGAGAATTCAATTGACCTTGATCCATGTTTTTGGACTGTGGGAGGAAACCAAGGGGAAACCCACGCGGACACGGGGAGAACATGGAAACTCCACCCAGAATAGGATTCGAACCAGGAATCCCTAGTGCTGAGAGGAGAACATGCCAATCACTAAGCCACCATGCCACCCTTACATCAGTATATCCATCCATCATCTTCCGCTTTATCCTCTCGCAGGGGAGAACATTTCGGGCGCTGGGCAGATACAACAAGGACAGGGTGCCAAACTATCGCTGGGTACACTCAATCACTCGCTTAAACACACTCTATGGGGCAATTTGGAGAATTCAATTGACCTTAAACCATGTTTTTGGACTGTGGGAGGAAACCCACGTGGACAACATGGAAACTCCATCCAGATTTGGATTAGAACCGGGAATCCCTAGTGCTGAGAGGAGAACATGCTAACCACTAAGCCACCGTGCTGCCCTGCATCTCTATAGTAAGTGGAACTAATAAAATGGACCAATTATGTAGAAACATAAAGGTGTAACTATTCAAAAGGTAAATATTAAATGTTGATACAGGATTTGAATAAAAAAATAAAAAAGCAATAAGAAATAAAGAGCAATAAAAAATAAAAACAATGCAAAACCAATGCTGCTCATTCACATTTACACCCTGCACTAATTTCCTAGCTCACACAATGCAAACGTTAATGTGGTCAGGAAACAAACTTTTAAAAATAGGAGCTTGTGTATAATAGAGGTTAACACATTCACCAAATACTTGAATGATGTTGTTTTTACAGGGTGGTTCCTCACTTAAAACTTATGTGCATTCCAAAGAGGATTTTTTTTTTGCCCTGTATCTGCCTATACTGTAGTACTGATTACTTAACTGCATGAATAAGACTAAATAAATATTGTACACAAAAATATTCATACAATATATTATATTCAACGACTTTTGTCATAATTCCAAATTTGGTCGTGTAATTATTTGTTATGGCTGCAGGATTGCATAGTGGTTAGCATGTTCTCCTCTCCGCACTGGGGATCCAGGTTTGTATCCCAGTCAGGGTGGAGCTTTCATGTTCTCCCCGTGTCTGTTTAGGTTTCCTTCAGGTGCTCCGGTTTTCTCCCACAGTCCGCAAACATGGATTCAAGGTAAAGAGACTGCGCTTTCAGAAGAATTTTAATTCTGAATTCCCCCTTTATTGTGCATGTGTGTGAGTGAGTCTTAGAGATGGGTTGGCACCCTGTCCTGGGTGTATCTGCCCACCTGAAATGCTCTCCCCTGGATGGTCATGGGGAACCCCCGCGACCCTCGTCCCTAGGATAGGATGGGGGGGGGGGGGGGGGGGGGGGGGGGGGGGGGGGGGGGGGGGGGGGGGGGGGGGGGGGGGGGGGGGGGGGGGGGGGGGGGGGGGGGGGGGGGGGGGGGGTCAGGCGCTGGGCAGATACACCCAGGACAGGACGCCAATCCATCACTGGGCACACACCCACTCACACAGACACACTTTATATGGGGCAATTTGGAGAATTCAATTGCCCTCAAACCATGTTTGTTGGACTTTAAAGACAATAAACGCAGTGAAGTCCAATCAACTCGAATAAATCTTGCTCAACTCATCTACACAGTGCCCTTTGCCCCAAAGCATTGATCAAGGTGAAAACAAAGCCTGGGTCTGTCAGTAAACCCACTCCACTTCATCACAGTGCTAATCCAACAACAATGTCCTCATGCTCCTCGCCACCCCGTCCTCCCATTACACGATAAAGCATCAAAGCCACGTTATTCGTGGGGTTTTTATCACCACATGCTCTTCATGTTGCACAAGCCAGACTTTAAAGCAGCTTGTTGTCGGTTAGCTGAAGCTAAAAACTGCACTGACAGCTGAGGCAGCGTCATCACTCCTCAAACGCTCACCGACTAAAGCGTTCACGCTGCCATAATAATGTCCATTTCACTGCGTTTCCGCCGAATTGCCGACATTTTCGAGCTTTAAATCTTAAAATTGACGGGAAAAATGACCAAAGGCTGGCTGCTAACCGTGTGCGCGTCCCCGGCTTAATGCGCGCCGCCGACGCCGCCGGGCTCGCGCGGGCCTGCTGGCCTCAAAGAAGGCAAATTCCAAAAGAAATATGAAATAACAGGCTGGAGCGTTCAGGGAGGCTTACCGTCGTGCTGGGCCTGTTCGGCCATGGCTTTCCAGGCGCAGGTCTTTAAACACCGGCTGGATAAACGCGAGCGAGCGAGGGAGTGCCAAACAAAACACGCTAGCATGGACTAGGCAACGTCATTGCAGAAACAAGGCCCACTGCGCATGCGCGACCTCGGGGGAGGCGAGCGAGGAAGGGAGAGGGGCGCAGCATCACTCGGGGGGGGGTGTGACGTCATTTAATCCAAGATTGCTTTTTTTTAATTATGATTATTAATAATGCACCTTATTTATATCGTCGTAAGTGGTTGGTATGTTCTCCTTTCAGTGCTGCGGATTCCCGGTTGGTATCCCAATCTGGGTGGAGTTTGCATGTTCTCCCCGTGTCCACGTGCGTTTCCTCCCACAGTTCAAAAACATGGATCAAGGTCAATTGAATTCTCCAAAATAATTCTGCCCCATATAGAGAGTGTCTGTATGAGTGAGTGTGTGCACAGTGATAGATTGGCGTCCTGTCCTGGGTGTATCTGCCCAGCGCCCGAAAAGTTCTCCCCCTGGACGGGCATGGGGACCCATCCCCCCCCCCCCCCGGACCCTAGTACAGGATAAAGCGGAAGATAATCAATGGATGGATAAATTTTACGTGGGGTCGGCCCGGTGGCTTAGTGGTTAGCATGTTCTCCTCTCAGCACTAGGGATTCCCGGTTCGAATCCCAATCTGGGTGGAGTTTTCATGTTCTCCCCGTGTCCTCCGCGTTCTCCGGTTTCCTCCCACAGTCCAAAAACATGGATCAAGTCAATTAAGTTCTCCAAATTGCTCAAATATAGAGTGTGTGTGTGTGAGTGAGTGTGTGTTCAGTGATAGATTGGCGTCCTGTCCTGGGTGTATCTGCCCAGCGCCCAAAACATTCTCCCCTGGATGGGCATGAGGAACCCCCCGCGACCCTAATAGAGGATAAAGCAGAAGATAGTTGATCGATATATCATTGTATTATGTTAATGTCGCTGTCGTCATGTTCGTCTTCCTACAGTCCGTTACATATTGAGGGATTGGTACTCCACATGTTACCCATCCGTGCGGTGAAACACACATATATACACACAATGAGTGAAGTGAGCGCTCAAAGTGAGGGAGCACTTCAGTCATAGAATATACACACAAATGCTATATTACATTTACATTACATTTTAGTCATTTATCAGACGCTTTTATCCAAAGCGACTTACAAGGTGAGCACAGGGTTAATCACAACATCCCTGGAGCAATGAGGGTTAAGGGTCTTGCTCAAGGACCCACATTGGTAACTTCAGAGGACCTGGGGTTTGAACCCCCAACCTTCAGATTGATAGCCCAACTCCCTAACCACTGAGCTACCACACCCTGCTATATAGGAGAAACTTAGAGCTACCAATTCACCTTGAATTCATGTTTTTGGACTGTGGGAGGAAACCAGAGAACCCACAGGAAACCCACACAAACATGGGGAGAACAAAATCCAGCCAGACTGAGAGTCGAACCTGGATCTCGAATGTGCTAACCATTTAGCCACCATCACGCCTCCTGCTTCATATCCACTTATTATTTCTTTTTTAAATAAAAAAAATAACAAATCTACGTATAGTTCTCCACACATTTTACCCATTTGACAATAACACCAATTATAAGTTAAAGAAAGGTTCATAAATGTAGACATAATGAACCAATAACAAGTAGTAATGCCAGTTGTGTTATTACGCCCTTCATACTGCATTACTGTGGTGACAAACTTCTGAGAATTTTATACTCAAGCATGACGGCTTTAAAAATAAGTGTGGGAGGTCCACAGTGCAGCGAGAATGAACGACAGGAAGCGTTTTAGAGAACTTAAGTGTCTGTGCTCCCACATTCCTTAATCATCAAATCAGCCTCTCATAAAAACATGTTCGTGGATATTAGTGAAATGAACCAAAAATGAAGGTAATGATCATTTTCTTTTAAACTTGGTACAGGATTTAATTATTATTTCATAAGAAATTAAAATTAAAGTTATTTGGTGATGTTTCATTAATTCTACGACTGCAATTTTAATACTTTCACATTAATGCATGTAATATTGTGGACATCAGTTCAGAAAATATTAATCAGTTCTAAAATATTAATGTGGATGAAAATATTTGAAAAATGAAATTACACAATTTATGATGTAAAAAATGTGTTAAAACCTTCAATGTGTGTTTAAATGATGAAGTTGTTGTCTTTGTCTTCTTTACACAGAACCATACTACTTTGAACTTCATTATTATTATATTCATAAATCATTATTATTATGATTATTATTAAGATGATTATTATTATTTTTGTTGTTGTTAGTATTATTATTATTATTATTATTATTATTATTATTATTATTATTATTATTATTATTATGTTTTCAAATAATAATAATATTAATAATAATCATACTAATACTACTACTACTAATAATAATAATAATAATAGTAATAATAGTAATAATTCATTCATTCATTATCTCCCGCTTTATCCTCTAGTAGGGTCGCGGTGGGGTTCCCCATGCCCATCCAGGGGAGAACGTTTCGGGCGCTGGGCAGATAGACCCAGGACAGGGCGCCAATCCATCGCTGGGCACACACTCACTCACACACATACACACACTATATGGGGCAATTTGGAGAATTCAATTGACTTGATCCATGTGTTTGGACTTGTGGGAGGAAACTGGAGAACCCGGAGGAAACCCACGCGGACACAGGGAGAACATGGAAACTCCACCCAGATGGGGATTCGAACCGGGAATCCCTAGCGCTGAGAGGCGAACGTGCTAACCACTAAGCCACCGTGCCGCCATAGTAATAATAATAATAATAATAATAATAATAATAATAATAATAATAATAATAATAATATTGATATAATAACTAATAATAGTATTTAATAATCAAAATAATCATAATTAAAAACTGGATGCACTAAAATCTTCTAGCTGTTTTGGATTTATTAATATTTCATAGACGCCTCAGTTTCATCACATTCACAATGTATAATAACAAAAAGTCACATTTAAAAATCCCTACATAAATAAAAATCTTACACATTCTTTGACATTTAATTCAATTATTTAGAAAATTATGTATATATTTTATAATAATACTTAGGGGTTTTTTTCCCCATGAATACGATGAATCTGAATATGAATCTGAGTGATAATGCCGCGGAATTATGTGTGACTTTATTGTGCACTATTCCCGTAATTGGGTTCTGCAGAAGTCATGGGCTTCTGATTAAGGAACCAGCCTTTTAAAAAAAAAAGTCGTAGATTTATTTCCCCCCAGAAATGATTCCTTGAATACTATGATGGAAGTGCCCTTGAGTAAGGCACCTAACTGTAATTGCCCCTAGGTCAGCGTGTGTAAGCAAAGTAGGCAAAATAGATCATTTTATTGCTTTAAAGTGATCTATTTAAAGATCAGAGGGCGCGGTAGCTCAGTGGTTAGGGTGCTGGGCTATCAATCTGAAGGTTGGGGGTTCAAATCCCAGGTCCACTGAAGTTACCAGTGTGGGTCCTTGAGCAAGACCCTTAAGCCTCATTGCTCCAGGGATGTTGTGATGAACCCTGTGTTCACCTTTAAGTCACTTTGGATAAAAGTATCTGTTTAATAACCAAATGTGATGTTTAACACATGCCACGTACGTTTAACACAAGACAAGACTATGTTAAACCTTTGAGCTAAATCCAATTTAAAAAGCTGGGAGATGAGATGGAACGTACACAAGAGATGACCTAAAGACCCTGAACGATCTGGAGAGTATTTGTTCAACCTTTTTATAGAACGTTTAACAAGATAAAGTGCAGTTTTCTTGGCAAAATGGCATTGTTTGCATTATTAAATGCCGGGGTGCAAAGAATGATGCCACATGTGGTTGTGTATAAAATAATTATTTCTTGGCAATTATATTTTTTCTAGAATACAAGGACTTTAATTTATATGTTATTTATAGGTGGATTTTATTTTATATAAAGATTCATCACATAGTGTGTGTGTGTGAGTGAGTGCGTGCCCAGCGATGGATTGGCGCCCTGTCCTGGGTCTGACTGCCCAGCGCCCGAGACGCTCTCCCCTGGATGGGCATGGGGAACCCCACCGCGACCCTAATAGAGGATAAAGCGGGAGATAATGAATGAATGAATGAACGAATGAATGGATTCATCACATAATTAATTAAAAGGGCGGCACGGTGGTTTAGTGGTTAGCATGTTCTCCTCTCAGAAATAGGGATTCCTGGTTCAAATCCCAATCTGGATGGAGTTAGCATGTTCTCCCCGTGTCCGTGTGGGTTTCCTCCGGGTTCTCCGGTTTCCTCCCACAGTCCAAAAATATGGATCAAGGTCAATTGAATTTTCCAAATTGCCCCATATAGAGTGTGTGTATGTGAGTGTGTGTCCAGTGATAGATTGGTGCCCTGTCCTGGGTGTCTCTGCCCAGCGCCTGAAACGTTCTCCCCTGGATGGGCATGAGGAACCCCCCCAGTCGAGGATAAAGCGGAAGATAATGGATGGATGGATTCGTCACATGATTAATTAACAGGGGCTGGCAGAGATGATGGAGTTTACTGTATGGTTGAGTATGTAGTCAGGTGGAGTGGTCCTCTCTGTTTCAGAACACTATCTCTGGGGCAGTTAGGTGGTTAAGGAACCAGCCTTGTGACCTGAAGGTCCCCGGTTTGATTTACCATCCCACCAAGTTCTATCGCTGATATGTCCTTGGGCAGGGCACCTAACCCCAATTGTATGTTTTGTATTAATTAATTGTATTAATGTGTACACGCTGCCCACAGACTGAAAAGCACGGGTGAGATAAATGTGGAGGACCAATTACTCTGTATGTAAACACCACATGCATAACAGATGACTTTATATATAGAAAACTTTACTGTACACATGTTTAATTAAAGGCGGCACGGTGGTTTAGTGGTTAGCATGTTCTCCTCTCAGCGCTAGAGATTCCCAGTTGGAATCCCAATCTGGGTGGAGTTTCCATGTCCTCCCTGTGTCCACATGGGTTTCCTCCGGGTTCTCCGGTTTCCTCCCACAGTCCAAAAACATGGATCAAGGTCAATTGAATTCTCCAAACTGCCCCATATAGAGTGTGTTTGTGTGAGTAAGTGTGTGTCCAGTGATAGATTGGGTGTATCTGCCCAGCGCCCGAAACGAAGATCCCCCCCCCCCCGCGACCCTAATAGAGGATTAAGTGGAAGATAATGGGTGGATGGATGGATGTTTAATTAAGAACTAGAACATTAACAAGTACACTAGCTACTTTAATGTGGGGAGTAATACAAATAGGAACGCCCAAAATGTGACCCCGATGTGATCCCACAGTCACACAAGTTTAAAGCTCTGCAGGGTTGTTCTCATATTGGGTCTTAATGAACATGCTAGGAAGGGGAGTCATTTTTTATTTTAATTTTTTTATTTTGCATTGTACTGATGTTTGAAAAAGGCTTTTGTTATCTCTGTGTTTTCTCTTTTTTTACAGGATGTGGTGTGCTGTGGATAAAGTATGAGTGGGCATAAAGTTCTTACATTTCAAAAGCAGAAGATAACACCAACACAAGTAAGCCAGAAGCATTAGTTCAGTATGAGGCTTTGGATTTTAATATAGAGCAACTATTTGGGGTAAATGATGCATTTCCCTCTCAGGAAACTAATCTCGCCTGGTAACACAGCCGCAGCAGAATATACACGCTGACAGACACCAAAAAGCAGAACCACAACTGCCATATGCGATAGTTTTAGCGTTGTTAATAAATATTAACTGTTCCATTAAGGGTTCCGGTGTTTTGGTTGTGTTCTCTCTGCCGATTTGACTGATTTGATTTCTGTTTGCACCAGGATGCCGTTACAGATGTTCCTGTTGTTAGTCTTAATTGGGGTTCTCTTTATGACCTTGATGATAGTGATCACATTCATCATCATCAACAAGTGCTTCATAAAGAAAGGTAAGAGATTTCCGATCGTACTCACGTGCTGTCTGTAAATTTTGGAAATAAAATCTAAATAACAATAGTAATCTGTGGGGGGGGGGGGGCGGCATGGTGATTAGTGGTTAGCACGTTCTCCTCTCAGCGCTAGGGATTTCCGGTTCGAATCCCCATCTGGGTGGAGTTTCCATGTTCTCCCCGTGTCCGTGTGGGTTTTCTCCGGGTTCTCCGGTTTCCTCCCACAGTTCAAAAACATGGATCAAGTCCATTAAATTCTCAAAATTGCCCCCATATAGTGTGTGTGTGTGTGTGTGTGTGTGTGTGTGTGTGTGTGTGTGCCCAGCGATGGATTGGCGCCCTGTCCTGGGTCTATCTGCCCAGCGCCCGAAACGTTCTCCCCTGGATGGGCATGAGGAACCCCACCGCGACCCTAATAGAGGATAAAGCGGGAGATAATGAATGAATGAATGAATCTGTGGGGGGGGGGGCACTGTGGCGTTGTGGTCACCTTCCCCTTGTAGCTCTGAGGATCCAGGTTTGAAGCACTAACTGGGTGGAGTTTCCATGTTCTCTTCGTGTCTGTGTGGGTTATCTCCGGGTTCTTACTTTCCTCCCACAATGTGAAAATATGGATTTGAGGGGAATTAGATGCTCTAAATTGCCCCTATAGAGGGAGTGTGTGTGTGTGTGTGTGCGCCCAGTGATGGTTTGGCATAATGTCCTTGTTGTATCTGCCCCACACTCAAAACACACCACCCTGGACTGAATAGGCATCCACCCCCATCACCCGTCTTCAGAGACAGATAATAATATATATTATCATTGTGAAATTAGATTAACATATACATACAGGCGACACGGTGGTTTAGTGTTTAGCATGTTCTCCTCTCAGCACTAGGGATTCCCGGTTCGAATCCCAATCTGGGTGGAGTTTCCATGTTCTCCCCGTGTCCACAGGACACCAATCTATCACTGGGCACACACTCACTCACACAGACACACTCTATATGGGGCAATTTTGAGAATTCAATTGACTTGATCCATGTTTTTGGACTGTGGGAGAAAACCGGAGAACCCGGAGGAAACCCACGCGGACACGGGGAGAATATGGAAACTCCACCCAGATTGGGATTCGAACCAGGAATCCCTAGTGCTGAGAGGAGAACATGCCAACCACTAAGCCACTGTGCAGCTAACATTTCTAAATTTCCCATTGGGATCATTAAAGTGTCTATGTGTCTGTCTGTCAGTCTATCGATCCTCGCATCTATCCTTTGGTACTGGTATATTCTTTTCATTCATTCATTATCTCCTGCTTTATCCTCTATTAGGGTCGTGGTGGGGTTCCCCATGCCCATCCAGGGAAGAACGTCTCGGGCGCTGGGCAGATAGACCCAGGACAGGACACCAATCCATCGCTGGGCACACACTCACTCACACAGACACACTCTATATGGGGCAATTTTAAGAATTCAATTGACCTTGATCCATGTTTATGGGCTGTGGGAGGAAACCAGAGAACCCAGAGGAAACCCACGCGGACACGGGGAGAATATGGAAACTCCACCCAGATTGGGATTTAAACCGGGAATCCCTAGCGCTGAGAGGCGAACGTGCTAACCACTAAGCCACCGTGCCGCCACTTACTCAACTCTGCTCCATATTTAAACAACATTATATTTCAGTAAAAAGACATTGTGTTAGTGTTAGGACATATTTCTCTTACCTGTATTTATTTGTGACATCACAAATGATCTTCAGACTTTTCAGAGACGTTCTGTACCTCCACCTGAGCGTCGTCAGTACACTCGACGATTTAAGTGACGGAACTTTAGTTTTTATCGCTATGACAACCTCACTCTCAACGTTCCATTACATTCTGTGAACAGTGGATTTATAAAACCGAGAAAATAGTTTATCTGTGGTTTTGACATATTTCAGGTGTTTTTTACTTACTTTTGATCATTATTAGCACAACTGTATTAGCTTCATCTGTTTGTCTGGAAAAACGTTTGCAAATGTTTACCTAGGGGTGACCGAACGTCCGTATTTCCCAATCCATCGCTGGGCACACACTCACTCACACAGACACACTCTAAATGGGGCAATTTTAAGGATTCAATTGACTTGATCCATGTTTTTGGACTGTGGGAGGAAACCGGAGAACCCGGAGGAAACCCACGCAGACACGGGGAGAACATGGAAACTCCACCCAGATTGGGATTCGAACCGGGAATCCCTAGTGCTGAGAGGAGAACATGCCAACCACTAAGCCACTGTGCCGCACTGGTATATTCTGTACTATAAAAATCCTAATACATTTTTTTGTAAAAACACATTTTAAATGCCTAAAATAATAGGCATTTAAAAGAAAAGCTTAAAACTTGAACTTTTTTATTCTTCTACAGTTACAGAATATAACCCAGCAGCTAAACAAGAAGATTCCATGAAGTCGACTTTCGAAATGTAAGCCGGCACATCTGGATCTCCATGCAGTGATATGGAAATTATGACAGTATTCTGTATAAACACAGATTTTCATTACAGGAAAAATGGTTTTCAGATGTCTAATGAAGATAAAAGTCCTCCTCCACTGCCCTCCAGGAAACAGTTTGATACAGAATCTGGTAAGATATTCATTATGATCTCCAATCTTACAGTTTCTTTTAACCCAGATGTGATTGATCAGTCTTTTTGGGTATTAAATTCAACATAATTTGAAAATATAGTTTTAAATATTAATAAAATAACTGTTTATTATGCAGACACTTAAACATCCATCCATTCATCCATTTTCTTCTGCTTTATCCTCTACTAGGTTTGGGGAGGGGGGGGGTTCCCCATGCCCATCCAGGGGAGAACGTTTCGGGCGCTGGGCAGATACACCCAGGACAGGACACCAATCCATCACTGGGCACACACACACACACACATACACAAACACACGAACACACTCTATGGGGCAATTTGGAGAATTCAGTTGACCTTGATCCATGTTTTTGGACTGTGGGAGGAAACCGGAAAACCCGGAAGAAACCCACGCTGGGAAATATGGAAACTCCACCCAGATTGGGATGCGAAACGGGAATCCCTCGCGCTGAGAGAACATGCTAAACACTAAACCACCATGCCGCCCCAACATAAAATTCATCCATCCATCCATTATCTTCTGCTTTATTCTCTACTAGGGTTGCTGTGGGGGGGGTCCCCATGCCCATTCAGGGGATAACATTTCGGGCGCTGGGCAAATACACCCAGGACAGGACACCAATCTATCACTGGACACACACTCACTCACACAAATACACTCTCTATGGGGCAATTTGGAGAATTCAATTGACCTTGATCCATGTTTTTGGTCTGTGGGGAGAAACCAGAGCACCCGGAGGAAACCCACACGGAAACTCCGCCCAGATTGGGATTCGATCCAGGAATTCCTAGCGCTGAGAGGAGAACATGTTAACCACTAAACCACTGTGACACCTTTAATTAAACAAATGTACGAATTTTCTATATATAAAGTCATCTGTTATGCATGTGGTGTTTACATACAGAGCAATTGGTCCTCCACATTTATCTCACCCGTGCTTTTCAGTCTGTGGGCAGCGTGTACACATTAATACAATTAATTAATACAAAACATACAATTGGGGTTAGGTGCCTTGCCCAAGGACACTTCAGCGATAGAACTTGGTGGGATGGTAAATCAAACCGGGGACCTTCAGGTCACAAGGCTGGTTCCTTAACCACCTAACTGCCCCAGAGATAGTGTTCTGAAACAGAGAGGACCACTCCACCTGACTACATACTCAACCATACAGTAAACTCCATCATCTCTGCCAGCCCCTGTTAATTAATCATGTGACGAATCCATCCATCCATTATCTTCCGCTTTATCCTCGACTAGGATTGCAGGGGTGTCCCCATGCCCATCCAGGGGAGAACGTTTCGGGCGCTGGGCAGATACACCCAGGACAGGACGCCAATCTATCACTGGACACACACTCACTCACACACTCACACTCTCTATGGGGCAATTTGGAGAGTGCAATTGACTTGATCCATGTTTTTGGACTGTGGGAGGAAACCGGAGAACCCTGAGGAAACCCACGTGGACACGGGGAGAATATGGAAACTCCACCCAGATTGGAATTCGAACCGGGAATCCCTCGCGCTAAGAGAACATGCTAAACACTAAACCACCGTGCCGCCCCAACATAAAATTCATCCATCCATCCATTATCTTCTGCTTTATCCTCTACTAGGGTTGCTGGGGGGGGGGGGTCCCCATGCCCATTCAGGGGAGAAAATTTTGGGCGCTGGGCAGATACACCCATGACAGGGCACCAATCTATCACTGGACACACACTCACTCACACACTCACACTCTCTATGGGGCAATTTGGAGAGTGCAATTGACTTGATCCATGTTTTTGGACTGTGGGAGGAAACCGGAAAACCCGGAGGAAACCCACGTGGACAGAGGGAGAACATGGAAACTCCACCCATGTTGGGATTCGAACCGGGAATCCCTAGCGCTGAGAGGAGAACATGCCAATCACTTGTGGGAACATTGTGGGAACCCAATTACCCAATTCCATCTCTGCTTATAACTAAACAGCCTTTGTTATTATATATAATGCAACGTTATGCTGGCATTGGTTATTTCCACCACTCCAAACACAGTGTACTGTTGTGCAGGGCGATGGTGGCGCTGACTCAGCGAAACGCCAACGACACATGCGAAACCAAGAATGAACCCATTTTTTTTTTACCGTCTATGAACTTGTGACTCTGTGTGACTCTCTGCTTTGCGGCTGGGTGAATGTTGCTCCCAGAACTTTCCTACTTCTAAGGACGCTCACTGAGGACCAGGGTGCCAATGTTTGGGAAGTGTTTGGTTGTCTGTTTGATTTTCGGCAGCGCTAAGCAATGGCTGTTTCTAAAGAACAGGTGAGTCTGCCATGTTTAGCAAATCTAATTACGTTGCTTTGGCCATAGTGGTGCAGTCATGGGTGTGATCCCCAAGTGAGATGGACAGGGTGCTATTTGTGTGCAGTTTGCATGTTCTCCTCTGGTCGGTGAGGGTTTTCCTAGGTTTGTTCAATTAATAAACATCCTGCTGGTTAGGCTAAATTGCCTTTAGGTGTAAAAGTGTGTTTCTAGCTAAGGCTGGGATAGGCTCTAGTACCTTACATAACCCTAATTAGATCAAATACATTGGAAACTAGGGCGGCACGGTGGCTTAGTGGTTGTGGTTAGCATGTTCTCCTCTCAGCGCTAGGGATTCAGGTTCGAATCCCAATCTGGGTGGAGTTTCCATGTTCTCCTCGTGTACGTGTGGGTTTCCTCCAGGTTCTCCAGTTTGCTCCCATAGTCCAAAAACATGGATCAAGGTTAATTGAATTCTCCAAATTGCCCCATATAGAGTGTGTCTGTGTGAGTGAGTGTGTGTCCAGTGATGGATTGGCGTCCTGTCCTGGGTGTATCTGCCCAGCGCCCGAAACGTTCTCCCCTGGATGGGCATG
>JAFMOD010000735.1:1357644-1367795 GCA_019802435.1 Corydoras maculifer
TTCAAAAAAGAAAAAGGATGTAATAGAAACAGAGATCCATCCATTATCTTCCGGTTTATCCTCTATTAGGTTCGTGGGTGGGGGTTCCCCATGCCCATCCAGGGGAGAACGTTTCAGGCGCTGGGCAGATACACCCAGGACAGGACGCCAATCTATCACTGGACACACACTCACTCACACAGACACTCTATATGGGGCAATTTGGAGAATTCAATTGATGTTTTTGGACTGTGGGAGGAAACCGGAGAACCCGGAGGAAAGCCACGTGGACACGGGGAGAACATGAATATGAAACTCCACCCAGATGGGGATTCGAACCGGGAATCCCTAGCGCTGAGAGAACATGCTAACCACTAAGCCACCCCAACATAAAATTTGGTTTCCTCCCACAGTCCAAAAACATGGATCAAGTCAATTGAATTATCCAAATTGCCCCATATAGAGTGTGTGTGTGTAAGTGAGTGTGTGCCCTGTGATAGATTGGTGTCCTGTCCTGGGTGTATCTGCCCAGCGACCGAGACATTCTCTCCTGAATGAGCATGGGGAACCCCCCCCCGCAACCCTAGTAGAGGATAATGTGGAAGATAATGGATGGATGGATGATGGCAGGGTCTTGTTCTTCTCAGGTTTCTTCTCCACCCCAAGAAGGACAGCTTTCATCCTTTATCTGCATTTTGGAAACGTATTCTAACGTTTTATAACTGAACTGTGATCCATTTTATTAAAAACTCTATGTTCGTCTTATTTTGTTGGTAGTGCATCATGATGACTATGATGGTATGGAGGACAATGTCAGTGAGGACTACGTGGACGTAGCATGAGGAGGAGTTTCTTAGCAGCACTTTGATGAGAACGCTGACACTATTCTTACTGGACGTTCTGCAGACGTTCTGCAGACGTTCTGTTACCACAGGATGTTTCTAAACTCTTCCACTTTCCTCTTTCTGAACTGAACTGCAGCAGACGAGGAGGACAACTTCACTTCTGTTGAACATCTGCACTTCAGTCATCTTCTGGATATTAAGCATATTTTTTCACTTTATCTTTAAACAAACATAACAGAAATTAAGAAACATGATCTGTAACATGCTGGCTTAGTGGTTAGCATGTTCTCCTCTCAGCACTAGGGATTCCCGGTTCGAATCCAAATCTGGGTGTCTGGGAGGAAACCGGAAAACCCAGAGGAAACCCACACACAGTCCAAAAACACGGATAAAGGGCAATTGAATTCTCCAAATTGCCCCATATAGAGTGTGTTTGTGTGAGTCCACCAATATATTGGCATCCTGTCCCTGAAACTTTCTTCCCTGGATGGGCATGGGGAACCCCCCCCCCATAAACCTAAAGCAGAAGATAATGGATGGATAGAATTCGAGTGGGCGACATGGTGGCTTAGTGGTTAGCATGTTCTCCTCTCAGCACTAGGGATTCCCGGTTCGAATCCCAATCTGGGTGGAGTTTCCATGTTCTCCCCGTGTCCGTGTGGGTTTCCTCCGGGTTCTCCGGTTTCCTCCCACAGTCCAAACACATGATTAAGGGCAATTGAATTCTCCGAATTGCCCCATATAGAGTGTGTATGTGTGTCTAGTGATAGATTGGTGTCCTGTCCTTGGTGTATCTGCCCAGCGCCTGAAACATTCTCCCATGGATGGACATTGGGAACCCCCCCCCCCTCCACGACCCTAGTAGAGGATAAAGTGGAACATGATGGATGGATGGAAGTCGAGTGACGATGTAGAAAGGACTTCAAAGCCTGATTCAAAATATAAATGTGGTTTTCAGGATATTTAGATATGATGTTAGGGGATAAAAATAAAAAAAACAGTAATTTATTTTACCAGGAGGACATTTAGTGCGATTTAGCCAACGTTCTCCCCTGGATGGACATGGGGAACCCCCCTCCCCCCTGCGACCCTAAAAGAGGATAACGCAGAAGATAATGGATGGATGGATCTTTTCAGACTTTCAGTCAACGTCACGGACGAATATAAACCATCGAGATCTATTCTTTAAAACCCCAGCTGCAGACAACAGGAAGCAAACCAGCCGGACGTCTCGTCCTCATGCACAGTTTATATCTATATATACACATTTATTCTGTAAAAAAGTAAAATCACAATCGCTCCGGCTTCAGTCAACCCGACGGTTTTGTTTGCAGCAGCTCCAGATCAGCCGTCCCCGTCGCACGACACGATGAAAAACAAACAGCAAGAGCAACAGCTCTGGAGCATCTGGTTCAGTACCGGACCCACGGCGCAGTCGGGAGGGTCCGTCGGGGTCTTTGTAAGCAGCTGGAGAAGGAGGAAGGTACCGTAAAGTACGCTCTGGTCTCGCTCCAGGGCTTTTCTTACAGCACGAGAGAAACGAACAGGAGTCCATGGATATGTGCTGGAGTGAGGGCGGCGTCGGTTTTTTAGCCCCCCAGACGCTGGCCTTCCCCCCACGCAAAGCCTCCAGGACGGTCCTCTGGGAGCGGGTTATAGTTGGGATCCTCCTCTGGTGTGTCGAAGAGCATTTTACTAGAGAATAAACCAGACGCCTGATTAACCTCATGGATTTGTTTATTAAAGGTAAAGCGTCGGGGACGAGCGACTCTGTTGGGGCAAATATTCTGTATAATAATTTGGTGTTCAGGTTCCGGTCAAATAATTATACGAATGGTAATGTGCATGTGGTTCATCTAAAAAAAGCCTTAATATGTATATATATATATATACACTGTGTGTGTGTGTGTGTGTGTGTATATATATATATATATATATATACACATATAGAGTGTGTATGTGTGAGTAAACGTTTTGGGCGCTGGGCAGATACACCCAGGACAGGGCGCCAATCTATCACTGGACACACACTCACTCTCACACTCTATATGGGGCAATTTGGAGAACTCAATTGACTTGATCCATGTTTTTGGACTGTGGGAGGAAACCGGAGAACCCGGAGGAAACCCACGCGGACACGGGGAGAACATGCAAACTCCACCCAGAGTGGGATTTGAACCGGGAGTTCCTAGCACTAAGAGGAGAACATGTTAACCACTAAGCCACCATGTCACCCCCACCTGATTAACTAATACAACTTAACCTTCTGGCGGCACGGTGGCTTAGTGGTTAGCACGTTCGCCTCTCAGCGCTAGGGATTCCCGGTTCGAATCCCCATCTGGGTGGAGTTTCCATGTTCTCCCCGTGTCTGCGTGGGTTTCCTCCGGGTTCTCCGGTTTCCTCCCACAGTCCAAAAACATGGATCAAGTTAATTGAATTCTTAAAAATTGCCCCGTTTAGAGTGTGTCTGTGTGAGTGAGTGTGTGCCCAGCGATGGATTGGCACCCTGTCCTGGGTCTATCTGCCCAGCGCCCGAGACGTTCTCCCCTGGATGGGCATGGGGAACCCCACCGCGACCCTAATAGAGGATAAGCGGGAGATAATGAATGAATGAATGAATGAACTTAACCTTCTAACCTACTTAATCCTATAACAGCAGTGGAAGCTTAGTGGTTAGTGTGTTGGGCTATCAATCTGAAGGTTGGCGGTTTAAATCCCAGGTGTGCTAAAGTTACAAATGTGGGTCCTTGAGCAAGACCCTTAACCCTCATTGCTCCAGTGTCTGCTAAATGACCAAATTTAATGTGTACTAGGGTGGGGGTGGGGGGGGGGGCGTTAAAAGATTAGGGACAGAACTCACAGAAATGAAGGAGTCTTCAGCCATCTGCCTCCGCCTGGCTGATTTGGGAATACATCTTCTAGAAAAAAATATACGTGTCCCACTGCGATGCCTAGACACACACACACACACACACACACACACCAGCTTACTGAACTCTGAATAAACTTTGACTTGTATAGAGTGTAAAGACTAACATTTATTATGATACATACATCATATTTATATATATATATATATATATATATATTACACACTTAATATCATATATATATGAAAATGCTGAACTTATAATACGTTCAGCATTTTCATTTAAAGCAGAATTTTAAATGTATAAATGATTATTTACCTAAAAGATCCACAATGATGGAGTTGCCCAGCAGCAGCGAGAACCCCATCAGCACCCACGGCAGAAAGGGAGCCTGGAAGTTAAGTAAGCCGAAGAAATTCATGCGCACGTTGGGGTTCCGTCGGCTCCACACGTACACGAGCATGATGGTGAACGCCTGCCCTAAAAACACAAGGCTCACAAACATTCCAAATATCTACATTTCTATTAAGGAAACACGCAGTTCAGGTTCCAGATCGCGTTCAGACTTTTCAATAACAAACTAATTAATGAATTCATGAATGAATGAATTAATTAAAGAAATAAAGAGGTGTAGGGGTTAGCACATCTGCCTCAGCACTGGGATCCAGGTTCAAATCCTGCTCTGGGTGAAGTTTCAGGTTCTCTGTGTCCACATGGGTTTTACCGGGTTCTCTGGTTTCCTACTGCAGTTCAAGATATGGATTTCAGGGTGAATTTTCTGCTCTAAATTGCCCCTATATTGTGTGTGTGTGTGTGTGAGTTACTGTGTGCACAGTGATCGATCAGCACCCTGTTCTGGGTGTATCTGCCCTGTCCCTGAAACGTTCTTCACTAGTTGGGCATGGGGAACCCCCACCACAACCCTCTCCCAACCACCCACCACCACAACCCTCTCCCAACCACTACCACCAACTACCTCCCCCCCAACCACCACCACAACCCTCTCCCAACCACCACAACCAACCACCCCAACAAACCTCCCGCCCCTCCCCAACCACCACCCTCCTCAACCACCATGACAACCCCCTCCCAACTACCTCCCTCCCAACCATCACCACCCTCCCCAATCACCACCCTATCCAACAACCCCTTCAACCACCTCCCCCCACCACAACCCAGCCAACCCCCCCTCCCCAACCCAGCCAACACCAACCCTAGTAAAGGATTAAGCAGAAGACAATGAGGTGAGAAATGATACATACCTACAGCAGAGCTACAGTAACTATGGTGAACTGATTAAGGATACAGTCATAAGAAGGCCACCAAATAGGAACATGAAGACAAAGTCAGCAGTTCTGCCTCTGAACGATCCCTCCTCCAGCATCCGGCAGTAACGATATCTTAAACAATCGAATTAAGGACTTTGGAAACACAGGAACTTAAGAAAAAGCAAATTACAGACACATTATTTTAAACTTAACCTCTTCCTCTGGCAGATACTCGCCGACTCTACATAACTCTACATCATCCCCTTTAACACCACATTCTCCATTACTTCATACAATCCATCACAAGTATGCAACCTGACTCTTCCACCAACCTCCCACCAACCTCCATTCTCCTTCTCGCCAACGCATCCTAATCAAGTTCAAGACAAGTATGAACATAGGATACAAAAATATCATGTTGAATAAGAAGTTGAAACCAACCGGGCCAAAAAACAGAAAGTTGGTCACAAGTCGCCATACCTGAAAAAGACAAAGTATAATGCACATAATTTTGTTAAGAGCAATTGAAGTATTTTTTACTTTTTTTCACCCACATTTACAGCTGTTTTGAGGGCTGGGTGGGATGGGCTAATATGATTATTTTATTTTCTGTATAATATTCTTGCACACTGGATTTTACATGTGGCAGCACGGTGTCTTAGTAATTAGCATGTTCTCCTCTCAGCTCTTGGGATTCCCGGTTCGAATCCCCATCTGGGTGGAGCTTTCATGGTTTCCCCGTGTCTGCGTGGGTTTCCTCCGGGTTCTCCGCTTTCCTCCCACAGTTCAAAACCATGGATCAAGTCAATTGAGTTCTCCAAATTGCCCCATATAGAGTGTGTTTGTGTGAGTGAGTGTGTGCCCAGCAATAGATTGGTGTCCTGTCCTGGGTGTGTCTGCCCAGCACCCGAAACATTCTCCCCTGGATGGGCATGGGCATGGGCATGGGCATGGGAACCCCCCCCCCCCGCGACCCTAATAGAGGATAAAGCAGAAGATAATGGATGGATTTTACATGTTTACTTTAACGCCGTTTGTATATGCGTGTTTAACTGTAGGTACCAGTGGTATTGTTATATATACAGGTTTGTCTGTAATGTATCTATTTTCAATAAAAAGAGATGTTATAAAAAATAAGCAAGTAAATAACTAGTGCCACAGAACCACACTGCACCAATTCACAAAATATACAATCACTGTGAAAAGAGAGCAGAGTGCAAGTTAACTGATAGCAGGTGACATCAACAGGACTGAGCTTAAAAATAGAATCCAATAAAAGCTTTGTCTTTTTAAGCAAGGATGGGTTGAGTTTGAATACTCTTAATCCATTAAAAGACAATGGTTTTGAGAACCAGAACTAAAAATATTAAGGTCTTGTATTGCGTATAGTTCGCAAAAGTTTGTGTGGTTGGTTGGTTTTTTGTGTTGATTATTATTTGACATACGTACTCTCCGGGACCCTGCAGAGGTTTATATACTGTTTACAACCAGTTGGACAAACTAATTAGACGAGCTGGATCTGTGGTTGGAATAAAGCCAGACTATGGCTGAAGTGCCCTTGAGTAGGGCACCTAAAACCAATAGCTCTGTAGGTGCTGTATACAAGGCTGCCCACCACTGCAGGCAGGCATGTGTGCTCACTTTACCCAGTGAGTGTATAGTGCACGGAGGCTTAGTCTAAGTTGGCATGTTCTCCTCTCAGCACTAGGGATTCCCAGTTGGAATCCCAATCTGGGTAGAGTTTCCATGTTCTTACCGTGTCCACGTGGGTTTCCTCCCATAGTCCAAAAACATGGCTCAATGTCAGTAGAATTCTCCTTTATAAATATATAGAGTGTGTCTGTGTGAGTGAGTGTGTGTCCAGTGATAGATTGGCGCCCTGTCCTGGGTGTATCTGCCCAGCGCCCCCTGCCACCCAAGTAGTGGAAAAAGCGGAAGATAATGGATGGATGGATTTATTGGTCTGTGGCACGGTGGCTTAGTTGGCATGTTCTCCTCTCAGCGCTAGTGACTCCCAGTTCAAATCCCCATCTGTGTGGAGTTTGCATGTTCTCCCCATGTCCATGTGGGTTTCCTATGGGTTTTCCGGTTTCCTCCCACAGTCCAAAAACATGGATCAAGCTCAATCAAATGCTCCAAATTGCCCCACATAGAGTGTGTCTGTGTGAGTGAGTGTGTGTCCAGCGATGGATCGGCGCCCTGTCCTGGGTGTATCTCGCTTATCCCCCACAACCATGGTAGAGGATAAAGCTGAAGATAATGGATGGATGGAGAGATGGATGGACTATACCAACCTGGTAATGCCTGATAATCAGATCTGGGTTGAAGTAGAGCTGGAACGGTGTGATGAGCTCCAACTGCTGTTAGTGAGAAAGCAGAAGAAGCATGAGCGGTCATGCTGCTTTGATTAACCAACAAGCAACACTGAAGACACCGAAAAACCCATGGTTTAGTTTTTATTGTAAAGCTGGAGTGTTTTCTGTATGTAGACATACATAACTTTTAACAGCTCAGCAACTTTAAAGACCCGAGATCACCTGCAATCTAACTGCTACACTATACACAGAGGCTTACAAACCATACACACATTTATTTGAACATGTTTCTAAATAAAACACACTGCTTTAAACCGGGGGGGGGGTGGTGGTGGCTTGGTGGTTAGCATGTTCTCCTCTCAGCACTAGGGATTCCCGGTTCGAATCCCCATCTGGGTGGAGTTTCCATGTTCTCCCCGTGTCCGCGTGGGTTTCCTCCGAGTTCTCCGGTTTCCTCCCACAGTCCAAAAACATGGATCAAGTCAATTGAATTCTCCAAATTGCCCCATTTAGAGTGTGTCTGTGTGAGTGAGTGTGTGTCCAGTGATAGATTGGCGTCCTGTCCTGGGTGTATCTGCCCAGCGCCCCAAACGTTCTCCCCTGGATGGGCATGGGGAACCCCACCGCGACCCTAATAGAGGATAAACTGAAGATAATGAATGAATGCTTTAAACCGAACCCTGCGCTCATCTCTGCCAGATGTTCCAGATGTTAGCCTCACGCTAGGCTACGTCACTAGCTTAGCCAACTCCTAACCGAGGAAATGTCGACCGTTAACGACACCAAATAAAAAATAAACTGATATTCCACGAACTCGCGTGGTTTTCTCACCACCGCCGCCGTCGTGAGCACGCAGGCCGTCGTGTAAGTCCGTGTAACTACAGGAATCTGTAAGTACTCCTGCTGGAATGTCTGGTAAGCCATTTTCGGAGCGACGAATGTTGACACGTCGTTACACGGAGAAACAAATGGCGGGGGCGGGCTTTTGCAGTTTGCACGCCTTTCATTGGCTCCGCAACGAGACCGTGAGCACGCGCAAGGATTCGATTGGTTTCTCGGGGGACCGTACGAGCTGAGACGTGGGGAAATCGGTTCAATCCCAATTCGGTCAGCATTTCCTTTATGGTGTTACTATACTGTTAGTGTAACGCACCCTATTTAGTGGACTTTGTGCTGTGAAGCTCGCCGTTTGGGATTCGCCCGCACATTGGCAGGTGTTCTGGTGGCGGTTTCTGAACGGTGTCACGCTTTGATTCGTCGGGTTTATTGGACTGTGATATAGTTTTATTGGTCCGCGTGTCGTTAGTTTCTACAACTTTAAAGCGAAAAGATGCAGTTTTGCATGATTTATAACGTTGCCCTGAATAAGTTAAAACGATTATGAAATAATATACAAATCGTGCCTTACATTTTTACATTTTAAGTGGATAGCACGATTTTATATTATTTCATAATCGTGTAAATTAAGATTAGAAGTCGTAAGTTGTTATTATATGTTAATAGTTCGAGCAAGGCCCTCAACCCTTCTTGCTCCAAGGAGGCTGGATCATGTCTGACCCTGTGCTTTGACCCCGTCATCAAGTTGGGACACGTGTAATTCGCTTGAATAAAAGAATCTGCAAAATTATTAAATGTAAATGTAATACAAAGTACCAGTCAAATGTTTGGACACGCCCCCTTCTTGCTCCATTATCTATTTCCTCCACTTACCATATAAATGATGGACTTTGTAGTTTTTCTGTACAATTACAGACTGTAGTTCATCTGTGTTCTTTGTTGTTGTTAGTCCCCTGTTGGTTCTCCATCACAGAACAGGTATCATTTGGGTGGTGGATTGTTTATTGTCAGTTCTGCAGTGATGCTGATGTGATGAGGGGGTTTTAGTGCAGCAGTGCTGCTGGAGTTTCATTTAAACACCTCATTGACACTGCTGGGATAGGAATAATGCACCCACCAAATAACCCCTGCTCTGTGGGGGTACTATTGGGGTCCTGAACAGAGTACACATTATGTACAGATGGACTACAGACTAGAATTATAGAACTACAAAGTCCATATTTACAGTAAGTGGAACTGAGAACATGGACAATAAGTGGAGCAATAAGGGGGCGTGTCCAAACTTTTGACTGAACTGTTTATCTAATCTAAATTTGCTTTTATCTGTACAATTTTTACTTGATGTATTGTTTTATTGTTTATATTGTATTCTTGTTTTTTTTAATATAATTTTAAGCACTTTAAACACTGTACAGCACTTTGTTGCAGCTGCTGTTGTTTTTAAAGCGCTTTATAAATAAAACTGAGTTGAGTTGAGAATCAGCACATATCTGGACATGGGAAATATTTTTTGACATTTTTCTAGGCCAAAGAATCGACTCCGCTTCAGAATCGACTCCGGAGTTAATCCCATGAGTCAAACAGTTGCTCTTCCGAACCGCCAGATGTCGTCGTTCAATGATAACGCCGGCGCGAGGGCTGTTGTGTGAATTTGGCGGGAATTGGAAATGGCGGCTGACGGAGAGACCGCGGGTGAGAGACGAGAAATGTTTCATTAAGTTTATCTATGTTTAATAAATGTTTATTTAATGGCTTTCTCAATATCCAATGGGAACTCGCGCTGAATTCCGTTTAAATAAACCCAGCCTCGCACATGTCCGTCTTTTGGCGGTGTTTGTGTTTAGTCAGTTGTTCAGTAAATCTATTTATTTAGTGAACTCTCACAGCAAGTGAAGTAAAATTACAATAACATTCATATCACAGTTAGATAAAGTGTGTTGATCAAATCTAAAACAGTTTTATTAGTTAATAGTCTTACATATTTATACACACTGTGTGTGTCTGTCCGTCCGTCCGTCCGTCCGTCCGTCCGTCCGT
>JAFMOD010000735.1:1381123-1396823 GCA_019802435.1 Corydoras maculifer
TCCATCGCTGGGCACACACTCACTCACACAGACACACTCTAAATGGGGCAATTTTGAGAATTCAATTAACTTGATCCATGTTTTTGGACTGTGGGAGGAAACCGGAGAACCCGGAGGAAACCCACGCGGACACGGGGAGAACATGGAAACTCCACCCAGATTGGGATTCGAACCGGGAATCCCTAGCGCTGAGAGGAGAACATGCTAACCACTAAGCCACCGTGACGCCTATATATATATATTATCTTTATATATTATCTATCGTATATACGGCTCAGCATGGTGGCTTAGTGGTTAGCATGTTCTCCTCTCAGCGCTAGGGATTCCCAGTTCGACTCCCCATCTGGGTGGAGTTTCCATGTTCTCCCCGTGTCCGCATGGGTTTCCTCCCACAGTCCAAAAAACATGGATCAAGGTCAATTGAATTCTCCAAATTGCCCCATATAGAGTGTGTGTATGTGTGTGTGTGAGTGAGGGTGTGTCCCTCACTCATAATAATCCTCTAAATCCACATCTTATGCTTGTTTGGACTTAATAAACGTGCTGCCTTTGGATAAATAGATTACCAAAGTGTACACAGCAACGCTGTCATCTGTTCAGATTGATCTTTTGTGTACTTATGAAAACGAGCGCGAGATTAAAAGCTTGTCTGCGTATTCTTATAATAAAACCTAATAAGACGTCCTTGACCTCTGCGTTCGGCTGAACGAGCTCATTATTGCCATCAGTCACATGACAGTTGTGTTTCAGAGGTATCCGTGGCACTCGCAGCAGTCCAAATGATTTTGGAATGCCGAGGAGAAGATTGAAAGCATCTCCACTATGTGCCCATCCCAGGTTTGTGAGGCACCAACAGCAGAAAGACTTCTGGGGGAGGGGGACGAGCTTGGCATGGTGCAGTGGACAGCTGGTGACAGACTGTTTGTTCTTCTCTGGGATGGAAGCCCAGCACAGACAGCAAGAGGTCACCTTCTTCCCGGCCAAGGCACTTCTAGAGCTGCGGAGTCCTGTGTGCTTTCACAGAAGCTCGTTTTTTCTGTTTTCATTTCTATTTTTGCTTTTTTCATCAGCAGCACACGGCGAGAGTAAGTGATGATGATCGGGGGAGTTTTAAACCCCCACCTCGGGGTTGTTAACCTGATCTGTGAACACCGTCTGATGACAGAGAGTACCAAGAAACATATTTTCTCCCAATTGAAACACCAACGCGTCAATTTACTGAATTCTGACCAAACATTCAGTAATCCAGCTTTGTTATGACGTCCACGTTGGTGACACACGGTATAGACATTTAAAATTTGGGTGGTCGTGGCGCTGGGCAGATACACCCAGGACAGGGCACCAATCTATCACTGGACACACTCACTCTATATCGGGCAATTTGGAGAATTTAATTGACCTTGAGGGTGGCACGGTGGTTTAGTGGTTGGCATGTTCTTCTCTCAGCACGAGGGATTCCCGGGTGTGTCCATGTTCTCCCCGTGTCCGTGTGGGTTTCCTCCGGGTTCTCCGGTTTCCTCCCACAGTCCAAAAACATGGATCAAGTCAATTGAATTCTGCAAATTGCCCCATATAGAGTGTGTATGTGTATGTGTGTGTGTGTCCAGTGATAGATTGGCGCCCGAAACGTTCTCCCCTGGATGGGCATGGAGAACCCCCCCCCCATCCTATTAGAGGATAAAGGAAAAAAAGATAATGGGTGGATGGATGTGTGATGTATTTTTAGGAACATGTGGGCCACTAGGGCGGCACGGTGGCTTAGTGGTTAGCATGTTCTCCTCTCAGCGCTAGGGATTCTGTGTGGGTTTCCTCCGGGTTCTCCGGTTTCCTCCCAAAGTCCAAAAACATTGATCAAAGTCAATTGAATTCTCCAAATTGCCCCATATAGAGTGTGTGTGTGTGAGTGAGTGTGTGTCCAGTGATAGATTGGCGTCCTGTCCTGGGTGTATCTGCCCAGCGCCCGAAACGTTCTTCCCTGAATGGGCATGGGGAACCCCCCCGCGACCCTAATAGAGGATAAAGCGGATGGATGGATGGACATTACAGACTGATATTGATATTTTTTGAGTTTGTTTATTTGATTTGGACCCATCGACGTTGTTAATCTTTGATTTTTTTCTTTTGCATTTAATCGTAACCTCTGTAATAACCTTTAATGTGAGTGATGAGCAGCAGCAGCAGCATCTCTGCGGCCTGCACACTGTATCTAAAGCTCCACAGATACCGTATGAAAGAGCTGCATTGTCCGGCGCGGGGATGAATCGAACAAACGAATCTGTTTAAATGAAAAAGCCCCGTCCGTGGGATCTGTTCTATCTGTACTGACTCATTTATTTTTAATGAATACGTTTTAGCTGCCCATGCGCTGGCGCTGCCATGCTGCCAGGTCAGGGATTTTTCCCTCCACAATGGGTGCCTGGGTTTTAGCCAGGTATAAATATTCAGCGTGACGGGATTGTGAGTTCAGTCTTCACAGACAACAAAGCGGCAGCACAATGGGAAAGGTATGTAAATGATAAATAATGGAATGGGATGTTTGGCAGACGCTTGTATCAGAGCGAGTACATCTTCAGAGTCCGAACCAACCTCACAGCATCCATCCATTATCTTCTGCTTTATCCTCTATTAGGGTCGCGGGGGGGGTTCTCCATGCCCATCCAGGGGAGAATGTTTCGGGCGCTGGGCAGATACACCCAGGACAGGGAGCCAACCTATCGCTGGACACACACTCACTCACACAAACACACTCTATATGGGGCAATTTGGAGAACTCAATTGACCTTGATCCATGTTTTTGGACTGTGGGAGGAAACCGGAGAACCCGGAGGAAACCCACACGGACACGGGGAGAACATGAAATCCACCCAGATGGGGATTCGAACCAGGAATCCCTAGTGTTTAGAGGAGAACATGCTAAACACTAAGCCACCCTGCCACCCCATTCATCCATCCATTATCTTCCGCTTTATCCTCTACGAGGGTCATGGGGGGGTTCCCCATGCCCATCCAGGGGAGAACGTTTCGGGGGCTGGGCAGATACACCCAGGACAGGGTGCCAATCTATCACTGGACACACACTCACTCACACACTTTATATGGGGCAATTTGGAGAATTCAATTGACTTGATCCATGTTTTTGGACTGTGGGAGGAAACCGGAGAACCCGGAGGAAACCCACACGGACACGGGGAGAACATGGAAACTCCACCCAGATGGGGATTCGAACCGGGAATCCCTAGTGTTGAGAGGAGAACATGCTAAACACTAAACCACCGTGCCCTCCGTAACCTGAATACCCCAACAGGTAATTTACCAGTGGAACCTTTGGAACCTTTGGTTAGGTTCCACCTTCTGCACACTCCAAAAAGTAAACCTTAAAGAGTGAATGTTGATTGATACTAAACTTGCAACTTAACCGAACACACACCTTCATCCGAGAGGTGTCCGAACCTCAGGACCTTCCACCCCACAGCTTTAATATCACCCCCGGGCCGTGCAGCCACATTGACGTTTGGTTTGCCCCACCACAGATCATCTTCTACGAGGACCGGAACTTCCAGGGACGGCACTATGAGTGCAACAGCGACTGCTCGGACATGTCGTCCTACCTCAGCCGCTGCCACTCGTGCAAGGTGGAGAGCGGCTGCTTCGTGGTGTACGACCACCCCAACTACACGGGCAACCAGTACTTCATCAAACGGGGCGACTACAACAACTGCACCAGCATGTGGGGCTCCAGCGACTGGATCCGCTCGTGCCGCATGATCCCCATGGTATGCTGACTCGGCTGGAATCTGGAATCCCGGTATTTATTCGGCCCGCCGTAAGAAAGCATGACGAGGTGTTGATTGTGTGTGTCCACCACAGCACAGCGGCTCCTACAGGATGAGGATCTACGAGCGGGAGGACTTCACGGGCCAGACGATGGACGTCACCGATGACTGCGACTCCATCGTGGAGCGCTACCAGTGGCCCGGGGGCTGCATGTCGTGTCACGTGATGGACGGCCATTGGCTGGTATACGAGCAGGTACACTTCAGGGGCCGGATGTGGTACTTCAGGCCTGGGGAGTACCGTAGTTTCAGGGACATGGGAATGAATGACATGAGGTTCATGAGCATGAGGCGCATCCTGGATTCCTGGTATTAATTCATTCAGTCATTCATTAATACCATTTGCTCTTTTAGCCTCTGAAATAAAATCTCTGGAAAAATAAACCTTTAACTGAAGAGAGGTCATTCTGTTGCATCGTGTATAAATATATCTTTTATTCAGGCGGCACGGCGGCTTAGTGGTTTGCATGTTCTCCTCTCGGCACTTTCCATGTCCTCCCCGTGTCCGCGTGAGTTTCCTCCGGGTTCTTCGGTTTCCTCCCACCGTCCAAAAACATGGATCAAGGTTAATTGAATGATCCAAAATGCCCCATATAGAGTGTGTGTGAGTGAATAAGTGTGTGTGCAGTGATAGATTGGTGTATCTGCCCAGCGCCCAAATCATTCTACCCTAGGTGGGCAAGGGGATCCCCCCCACGAGAGCCTGGTAGATAATGGATGGATGATGTTTAACCCCATTACCGGGCGGCATGGTGGTGTAGTGGTTAGCGGTTATGTTCTCCCCGTGTCCGTGTGGGTTACCTCCGGGTTCTCCGGTTTCCTCCCATAGTACAAAAACATGGATCAAGTCAATTAAGTTCTCCAAATTGCCCCATATAATTGCCCGTGTGTCTGTCTGAGTGAGTGTGTGTCCAGTGATAGATTGGCATCCTGTCCTGAGTGTATCTGCCCAGCGCCCGAAACGTTCTCCCCTGGATGGGCATGGGTACCCCCCCCAAAACGACCCTAATATAGGATAAAACGGAATATAATGGTATAAGTAACTTGAGGGCATGGAAATTTCCACTCCAAACACATGGATTGAAGGTCAATTGAATTCTCCAATTTTCATTCATTCATTATCTTCCGCTTTATCCTCTATTAAGGTCGCGGGGGGGGGTTCTTCATGCCCATCCAGGGGAGAGTGTTTTGGGCGCTGGGCAGATACACCCAGGACAGGACACCAATCTATCACTGGGCACACACTCACTCACACACACACTCTATATGGGGCAATTTGGAGAATTCAATTGACTTGATCCATGTTTTTGGACTGTGGGAGGAAAAACGGAGAACCCGGAGGAAACCCACGCGGACACGGAGAGAACATGTAAACTCCACCCAGATGGGGATTCGAACCGGGAATCCCTAGTGCTGAGAGGCGAACGTGCTAACCACTAAGCCACCGTGCCGCCCGAATTCTCCAATTTGGCCCATATAATTGCCCGTGTGTCTGTGTGAGTGAGTGTGTGCCCAGCGATAGATTGGCGCCCTGTCCTGGGTGTATCTGCCCAGCGCCTGAAAAGTTCTCCACTGGATGGGCATGGGGAACCCCCAACCCACCCCCCGCCCCACAACATTAATGTAGTATTAAGCAGGATGGAGGTTCAGAATGTTTGAACCTCATATAAAACCAACACAAATCCATTTTAACAGGGTTATTCAAACTTTTGGCTATGGCTGAATGTCATTTCTCGCCGTTTAAAGGCAAGACCTATAAACCATTCTTTGAAGTACGATGTGCTGAATTGCTAAAAAAAGATCCTGCTGAATTATGCAAATGCACCAGCGTTCAGATGCGAGGCTTTGGCAGAATTTTTAATACCCCTTCGGTGACCTGCTGGGTGCTATGACCGAGTGTGAGTCAATTTCCGACGGACCGGCGAAATATCGGGACAAAATGCCTCAAAGCCGCCTCTAAACTCCAACAGGTCCAGAACGCTCTCCATTCTACGTATTCTAACCTCCCCGGTCCTGTTATGGTCATTTTACATTTGGTCATTTATTGGACGCTTTTATCTAAAGTGACTTACAAAGTGAACACAGGGTTAATCACAGCATCCCTGCAGCAATGAGACCCACACTGGTAACTTCAGTGGACCTGGGATTTGAACCCACAACCTTCAGATTGATAGCCCAGCACCCTAACCACTGAGATTTCTTGCCCTCTTGCCCTTACCTTTAACCAATCAAGTAATACAAATGCAATAGCGCAGAAAATAGGGAAGATCTACCCAGATTAGGATTCGAACCTATAGTTGTGTGTTGTTAGGTGGTCGACACTCATTCATCCATTCATTCATTATCTCCCGCTTTATCCTCTATTAGGGTCGCGGTGGGGTTCCCCATGCCCATCCAGGGGAGAACGTTTCGGGCGCTGGGCAGATAGACCCAGGACAGGGCACCAATCTATCACTGGGCACACACTCACTCACACAGACACACTCTATAGGGGGCAATTTGGAGAATTCAATTAACTTGATCCATGTTTTTGGACTGTGGGAGGAAACCGGAGAACCTGGAGGAAACCCACGCAGACACGGGGAGAACATGGAAACTTCACCCAGATGGGGATTCGAACCGGGAATCTCTAGCGCTGAGAGGAGAACGTGCTAACCACTAAGCCACCGTGCCGCCGTGGTCGACACTGACAAGCATCATTTTTTATAGTAGTGTATAAGGGATTTCAAATGAATTGGAATTCCTGATGGACCTGATGGTTTGCTCTTTTATATTTAGCAGAAAGCTGCTGTGTTGAGTTACATTTACATTTGGTCATTTAGCAGACGCTTTTATCCGAAGCGACTTACAAGGTGAGCACAGGGTTAATCACAGCATCCCTGCAGCAATGAGACCCACACTGGTAACTTCAGTGGACCTGGGATTTGAACCCCCAACTTTCAGATTGATAGCCCAGCACCCTAACCACTGAGATTTCTTGCCCTCTTGCCCTTACCTTTAACCAATCAAGTAATACAAATGCAATAGCGCAGAAAATAGGGAAGATCTACCCAGATTAGGATTCGAACCTGGATCCCCACTGCCAAGAGGGAGAGGACATGCTCAACACTAAACCGACGTAAAACTAATTTTAACTGTGGATAAACATTGCGGCGGCACGGTGGCTTAGTGGTTAGCACGTTCGCCTCTCAGCGCTAGGGATTCCCGGTTCGAATCCCCATCTGGGTGGAGTTTCCATGTTCTCCCCGTGTCTGCGTGGGTTTCCTCCGGGTTCTCCGGTTTCCTCCCACAGTCCAAAAACATGGATCAAGTTAATTGAATTCGCCAAATTGCCCCATTTAGAGTGTGTCTGTGTAAGTGAGTGTGTGTCCAGCGATGGATTGGCGCCCTGTCCTGGGTCTATCCGCCCGAGACGTTCTTCCCTGGATGGGCATGAGGAACCCCACCGCGACCCTAATAGAGGATAAAGCGGGAGATAATAAATGAATGAATGAATGGATGAACATTGCCACCAGATGGTTTACACATTATAGTTGTGTGTTGTTAGGTGGTCGACACGGACAAGCAGTTTAATTTTTTATAGTAGTGTATAAGGGATTTCAAATGAATTGGAATTCCTGTTGGACCTGATGATTTGCTCTTTTATATTTAGCAGAAAGCTGCTGTGTTGAGTTACATTTACATTTGGTTATTTATTGGACGCTTTTATCCAAAGCGACTTACAAGGTGAGCACAGGGTTAATCACAACATCCCTGCAGCAATGAGACCCACACTGGTAACTTCAGTGGACCTGGGATTTGAACCCCCAACCTTTAGATTGATAGCCCAGCACCCTAACCACTGAGCTACCACCCCTCTGTTAGGAGGCTTTGGAGCGACGATTCGTGAAGACCCCGTCCTCACCTTTGCAGGTGATGGTGTGCTGGGAGCTGGAGCAGTGCCAGCAGAGCTGTTATTAAAGGAGTCTTTGTTAGATCTCAAGAGGAGGTTGAGTTTACCGCTGAGACATCCATCACTCTCATCCATCAGAGAGGAGGCCGGGGTGCATTAGAGCTGCTCGTGACAGCTGCCCTATTGTAGGAAAAGCTTGGAGGTGCGATTACAGCATGAAAATACCACCTTCATCTGAATGTAGAGTGAAAAAGACGTGATCTACTCATATTCATGTGGGCGGCATGGGGGGGGGGGGTAGTGGCCCACATCCATCCATCCATTATCTTCTGCTTTATCCTCCACTAGGATCACAGGGGGAGAACGTTTCGGGCGCTGGGCAGATACACCCAGTACAGGACGCCAATCTATCACTGGGCACACACTCACTCACACATACACACTCTATATGGGGCAATTTGGAGAATTCAGTTGACTTGATCCATGTTTTTGGACTGTGGGAGGAAACCCACACGGACACGGGGAGAACATGGAAACTCCACCCAGATTGGTGCTAGCCACTAAGCCACTGTGTCAACAACCGATTAATTCATCCATCCATTATCTTCCACTTTATCCTCTACTAGGGTCGTGGGGAGGGGGGGGGGGCACATCCTGAAGAGAACGTTTCGGGCGCTGGGCAGATACACCCAGGACAGGACGCCAATCTATCTCTGGGCACACACTCACTCACACAGACACACTATATATGGGGCAATTTGGAGAATTCAATTGATCTGGAGGAAACCCATGTGGACACGGGAAGAACATGGAAACTCCACCCAGATTGGGATTCGAACCCTTAGCACTGAGAGGAGAACATGCTAACCACTAAGCCACCCCCCCCAAGTTAATATTATTTAATTATGCTCATCTTTTGCTGAGCTGTCCTTCTGAAGCAATTTTTTTTTTAAATATTAAGCACGGTGTCTTAGTGGTTGGCATGTTCTCCTCTCAGTGCTAAGGGCTCAAATCCCAATCTGGTTGGAGTTTTCATGTTCTTTCCGTGTCCACATGGGTTTCTTCCGGGTTCTCCCGTTTCCTCCCACAGTCCAAAAACATGGATCAAGGTCAATTGAGTTCTCCAAATTGCCCCATATAGAGTGTGTCTGTGTGAGTGAGTGTGTGCCCAGTGATAGATTAGTGTCCTGTCCTGGGTGTATCTGCCCAGAGCCCGAAACGTTCTCCCCTGGATGGGCATTAGTGGTTATGTTCTCCCGTGTCCATGTGGGTTTCCTCCGGGTTCTCCAGTTTCCTCCCACAGTCCAAAAATATGGATTTAAGGTGAACCGGCTGTTCAAAATTGCCTTTAAATATGTATGCCTGGCTGTGAATGCGTGTTTCAAGAGATACATTGCCGCCCTGTCCTGGGTGTATCTGCCCAACTGACACCCCCCCCCCCCCCGAGCAGAAAACAATGGATGGATGGATAAATTGACCCTCTAAACACCATCACAGGCATTTTCTGGGTGTATCTGCCCAGCGCCCGAAACGTTGTCCCCTGGATGGACATTGAGAACCCCCCCCTCCCCCTCTCCGAACCTAATACCCAAGATGATTTCTTAATCGGGCCACGCCCATAAAATATATTCAAAACAAAAGAGCAGATCTGCTTCCCCTCTTCGTAGGAAGTGAGCGAGGCCAGCTCACGGAAATCACATAATCACCATCACCATCATAATGACATCCTGACAAATGAAGCCTAACAGACTGAAGTCGTAATAAATGGGGCCTGTCTGACTCCCACAGCCGAGGCGGTGAGCAGCGATATTACAGCAGAGTGTGATGAGGTCACTGTGTGAGCGGCATCAATCATTCGGCTTCATTTCAATATCCAAACAAGAAAACGCAGACAACCAAGTGTTGCTGGTGTGAAGCCTGAGGGCACCATCTGCCATATCGCCCCGATTTCGGCTCTAATGACACCTAATTCATTTTTTTTAAATGTGCTTCATCAAGATGATTTGCTGAGCTCGGGGTAATTATGGACTGTGAGGTTGCTTAATATAAATAACGACTTCCATGATGTTTTAACACCAATAAATCCATCACTGTGTAGATCTTAAAAGGTACATGAGTCTGTTACATATAAATACTTATATATATATATATATATATATACATGGTGGCACGGTGGTTTAGTGGTTGGCATGTTCTCCTCTCAGCACTAGGGATTCCCGGTTCGAATCCCCATCTGGGTGGAGTTTCCATGTTCTCCCCGTGTCTGCGTGGGTTTCCTCCGGGTTCTCCGGTTTCCTCCCACAGTCCAAAAACATGGATCAAGTTAATTGAATCCTCAAAATTGCCCCATATAGAGTGTGTCTGTGTGAGTGAGTGTGTGCCCAGCGATGGATTGGTGCCCTGTCCTCGGTCTATCTGCCCAGCGCCCGAGACGTTCTCCCCTGGATGGGCATGGGGAACCCCCCCAGGACCCTAATATAAAGCTAGGATAAAGCAGAAGATAATGGATGAATGAATGATGTTAACCCTGTTTCCTCCCACAGTCCAAAAACATGGATCAAAGGTCAACTGCATTCTCCAAATTGCCCCATATAGAGTGTGTCTGTGTGAGTGAGTGTGTGCCCAATAATAGATTAGTGTCCTGTCCTGGGTGTATCTGCTCAGTGCACGAGACGTTCTCCCCTGGATGGGCATTACTGGTTATGTTCTCCCGTGTCCATGTGGGTTTCCTCCGGGTTCTCCGGTTCCCACCCACAGTCCAAAAACATGGATTTAAGGTGAATCGGCTGTTATAAATTGCCTTCAAATATGTATGCCTGGTTGTGAGTGCGTGCTTCAAGAGATATATTGCCGCCCTGTCCTGAGTGTATCTGCCCAACTGCCCCCCCCCCCTCGAGTAGAAAATAATGGATAGATAGACTCTATAAACACCATCACAGGCATTATTTTCTCTTATTTTCCTCGTTCAGATGCCACTTTTTGTCCAAACCCTCTGCTTTGCTGTAAACTGCTGTAAAAATGCCAAAGCCATTTAAGGTTTTAAAAAACAAAGAGATCCTCGGTTGCTTGTTAGCAACATTCAAATGCTAATACCCCCAGTTAAAGACCAGAAAAGCTGCTGAATACTGCCGGAGGGCCATTGAGCTTTTCTTATATGTACCCCACTGTAAGTTGTTAGTCGGGAAAGGAAGGAAGGGGGGGCAAAGTCAGGTCCCATCAAATGCCCCATATGTATGTAAATACCAATCATGTATATCCTAATCTTTTGTCGAAGCCACTTTGTTAATACTGATGTGGGGGGGGGGTTATGTGGGCTTGCAATAATCTTAAACCTCATTAAGAGCAGCACTGTTCATCTGAGCTTTATCTCATTGCCTGAAGCCCCATTCTGACTTCTAACCACAATACCACCCCGCCGTCACGAGCGCCACCCAAAATGTCATTTTCAGAACGGGGGGACGCTCTTATCGAATTATTGCACATGGCAAATCTGCGGCCGCCCGGTGAGGCCTCGATCCCGTGATGCTGAAATCTCCCGCTGGAGGAAGTCAGACTGTCATCATTAGGACTCTCTGAAGTGGAACCGCGGTTGACATGGAAGGCTTTTGTGTGGTGCATCATGTAGGAACCACGAGAACGTTGAGATGGGGTTCTATAGAGTCGGTGATTAATCAGTTTCATTTATTTTAATGATCAGATACAACGTGCACTCATAATGAAGGACTCGGATATAGCAGATTTACAAAATCCAAAGACGTAATAATCAGTACAGATACATGAAATAAAGAATTATACGCAGAAGGTCATGATAACAATATAAATACATTCAAACCAAAGCTAATAAATAAATATTTAATATTGTTTTGAATATCAAACACCAATAACCAGTTTTCATTGTTAATAATGCTTTTGGCTTCCTTTGTTTTATTAGGGATTATAGTGGCTGTTATAAAAGACTACAGTGTTTAAGGGATTATAGTAGTTGTGGCAACCGTCGTTTAAGAGGGAATACAGTAGCTGTGGCAACCATTGTTTGTAAGGGTTTACAGTAGTTGTGGACAACGATATTTAAGAGGGGTTACAGTAGTTGTGGCGACCATTGTTTTTGAAAGGTTACAATAGTTGTGGCAACCGTTATTTAGGAAGGATTACAGTCATTGTGGCAACCGTTGTGTATGAGGGATTACAGTAGCTGTGGCAACAATTTACATTTACATTTGGTCATTTAACAGACACTTTTATCCGAAGCGACTTACAAGGTGAGCACAGGGTTCATCACAACATCCCTGGAGCAATGAGGGTTAAGGGTCTTGCTCAAGGACCCACACTGGTAACTTTAGTGGACCTGGGATTTGAACCCCCAACCTTTAGATTAATAGCCCAACACCCTAACCACTGAGCTACAGTGCCCCTATTTATATTTTATATAGGTGATTGTGGCAATCTTTTGTGGCAACCATTGTTTATGAGGGATTATGGTAGTTGTGGCAGCGTATGTTTAAGGATGATTATAGTAGTTGTGGCAACCATTTTAATACGTGATTGTGACAATCTGTTGTGTATGAGGGATTACAGTAGTTGTGGAAACCATTGTTTATAAGGGATTATAGTAGTTGTGGCAGCCTATGTTTAAAATGGATTACAGTAGTTGTGGCAACCATTTTTATATGTGATTGTGACAATCTGTTGTGTATGAGGGATTACAGTAGTTGTGGAAACCATTGTTTAAAAGGGATTACAGTAGTTGTGTCAACCATTGTTTATAAGGGATTACAGTAGTTGTGGAAACCATTGTTTAAAAGGGATTACAGTAGTTGTGTCAACCATTGTTTGTAAGGGATTACAGTAGTTGTGTCAACCATTGTTTGTAAGGGATTATAAAAGTTGTGTTAACCATTTTTATATGGGAAAATCTGTCATGTTTGAGGGATTACAATAGTTGCTGCAAACGTTATTAAAGAGGCATTACAGTAGTTGTGGCAACCATTGTTTATAAGGGCTTATAGTAGTTGTGGCAACTTTTTATTATCAACATAATATAAGGATTTGAATGTAAAATAAGATTTAAATGATCAAATTAAATAATAAAGTTAATAAATAGTAAAAAGGGTTTACTGATTGACGTTTCAACTGAAATGAAAACATTGTGATTGTTTTAGAGCTGCTTTCTGAAACGGTTTTGTAGTTTAGTTTTTTTAAACGATTAAAGGTTATTTTTAATGTCACTCTGAACGTCTGTGTTATCAGATTATCACTCGTACGGGGAATATTGGGATTTGGTCTCTGGTTTATTGACGTCCATTATTCCTCGCTCTCTGTTGGATCTGTCCTTTCTTTCTGCCAGCTGCTCTCGCCCACTCTTCCTTTCTTCTACCCCTCGGCTTCATCTTGCCCCCCCGAGCAGCTGCTCTCCTGCCTGGTGAGTCCACCATATGAAATTGGCGTCAACTGTTTCAGAAACCAACCTCCTGCTCAGTCTCCGACTTCCTCACTGACGCAACGTCCCACATCGTCCTCGCCGGGATCGTTGGAGAACGTTGACTACAAGCTTGATTTGTTTTCACCCAGAATAATTCCTCACGCTGGACAACAGAACCCATTTCATAAAACGTACCACAGAACCATTCAGTATGAGCCATCCATCCATTATCTTCCGCTTTATCCTCTATTAGGGTCGCGGGGGGTTTTCCATGCCCAGAATATCTATCATTGGGCAATCACTCACTCACACAGACACACTCTATATGGGGCAATTTGGAGAACTCAATTGACTTGATCCATGTTTTTGGACTGTGGGAGGAAACCGGGGAGACGGGGAGAACATGGAAACTCCACCCAGATGGGGATTCGAACCGGGAATTACTAGTGCTGAGAGGAGAACATGCTAAACACCAAGTCATTGTTCCGCCCTTCTTAGAATAATAATAGGAATATTCTCACTGGGGTGAGGGGGGGTGAGGGGGTGAGAGGGGGGCCCATGCCCATGCCCATGCCCATCCAGACAAGAACATTTCACCCCGACCAGGGCGCCAGGTCATCTCTGGACACACAAATAATGTAGAGGAACAATTTAGAGCAGCCAATTCACCTTGAATCCATGTTTTTGGACTGTGGGAGGAAACCCACGTGGACATGAGGAGAACATGCGAACTCCACCCAGATTGAGATTCGAACCTGGAAATCCCTAGCGCTGAGAGGAGAACATGCCAATCACTAAGCCACTGATATATATATATATTTATATGGGGGTTCCCCATGCCCATCCAGGGGAGAACGTTTCGGGCGCTGGGCAGATAGACCCAGGACAGGGCGCCAATCTATCACTGGACACACACTCACTCACACAGACACACTCTATATGGGGCAAATTGGAGAATTCAATTGACCTTGATCCATGTTTTTAGGGGAAACCGGAGAACCCGGAGGAAACCCACGCGGACACGGGGAGAACATGGAAACTCCACCCAGATTGGGATTCGAACCTGGTGCTAACGTTAAAGTCTTTTCAGTCCACTCTCGTCCTCACGGCATCTGAGGCAGGACTGAAGTCAGCAGAACCCCGCCGCGCAGTATCAACATGCTCCACCAGAGGTCAGAACATTCAGAACCTGAGGCAAAGAAGGAGTTTCGGTATGAGATCAGCGGTGGACCGACCTTGTGAGGACACTTGCTGACTCGGACTCAGTTCATCCAATCTGAAGACGCCGCGAGGTGGAGGTTTGATGGGGAACCTCCCGCAGCGTTTGGGTGACGCACCCGCATCGGAACAGCTGAGCTCTAATTGCTTTCTGCACTCAGTCCTCGTGGTCTCTGACCTGAGGGACACGTCACTGACGTCTGCGTGTTGCGGGGTCTCCAGGCGGCTGAGACGTGAGATGGGTTCTGTGTAAACATGAGGTCACAGTGTTTAGATCTTTAAAAGGGTAAATGTAGTAACGTGTGTAATGTAATGTAGGGCTTTCTGCAGTTCCACTTCTCTCCACAGATGTCAGTGTTCTGGTTCTAATGAACCCCGAGCTGTTTAACAACGTCCTGTAAATCGCCCCATCAAAAAAGACGTTAGTCCAACAAAAGACAAAAGATGTTTATTAAATTAACCCCCCGTCTGTCTGTCTGCCCGTCTGTCTATCTGTCCTGTCTATTTACCTGTCTGTCTGTCTATCTGTCCTGTCTATTTACCTGTCTGTCTGTCTGTCCTGTCTATCTGTCCTGTCTATTTACCTGTCTGTCTGTCTGTCTGTCTGTCTTTCTATCTGTCCTGTCTATTTACCTGTCTGTCTGTCTGTCTGTCCTGTCTATTTACCTGTCCGTCTGTCTGTCTGTCTGTCTTTCTATCTGTACTGTCTATTTACCTGTCTGTCTGTCCGTCTGTCTTTCTGTCCTGTCTATTTACCTGTCTGTCTGTCCGTCTGTCCTGTCAATTACCTGTCCGTCTGCCCGTCTATCTGTCTGTCTGTCTGTCTTTCTGTCCCCTCTATTTACCTGTCTATCTGTCTCTTTCTATATATGGCGGTCTGTCTGTTTGTCCGATTGTCTGTCCGTCTGTATATCTGGCTGTCTGTCTATCTGTATGTCTGTCTGTCTACCTGACGGTCTGTCCATCTGTCTGTCTCTCTGTCCGTCTGTCTGTCTGACTATCCGGCCATATGTAAGTCTGTCTGTCTCTCTGTCAGTTCATCTGTCTCTCTGTCCCTACTAAAGTCTGTCTGTCTATCTGTCACAATTACAACTAAGCTACTAACTGCAGAGGAGACAATCTGCTTCCTGTTTAAACCTACAAACACACACACACACACACACACACACACACACACACACACACACACACACACACACACACACACACACACACACACACACACACACACACACACACACACACACACACACACACACACACACACACACACACACACACACACACACACACACACACACACACACACACACACACACACCCACACACACACACACA
>JAFMOD010000735.1:1419378-1443388 GCA_019802435.1 Corydoras maculifer
TATGGACGTGTATAAAAGAAGCTGAACAGCAGGGATTTTATCTCAGTGTCCAAATGATCAGCAAAGTTCCTGCCCATAGACGTTTATTAGAGTCAACGAGGGCGTTTGATTTGATCAAAGGCTGCAAATCAGACCCACTACAGAAGACGAGGCTTTAATCCTCCTCCTCCTCCTGTCCGATTCCCCCAACCCTCCCTTCCTGTGCACGTCTGATTATCTTCATTATCGTTTAAAAATAACCTGATTACGTTTAACTCATGGGCGGCACGGTGGCTTGGTGGTTAGCATGTTCTCCTCTCAGCGCTAGAGATTCCTGGTTCGAATCCCAATCTGGGTGGAGTTTCCATGTTCTCCCCGTGTCCGCGTGGGTTTCCTCCGGGTTCTCTGGTTTTCCTCTCACAGTCCAAAAACATGGATTGAGGTCAATTGAATTCTTCAAATTGCCCCATATAGAGTGTGTTTGTGTGTCAGTGAGTGTGTGCCCAGTGGTAGATTGACCCTAGTATCGACCCTAGTAGAGGACAAACAGGAAGATAATGGATGTTTAACTTACGGGCAGCACGGTGGCTTAATGGTTAGCATGTATGCCTCTCAGCTTTAGGGATCTGGGTTCGAAACCCAATCTGGGTAAAGTTCTCATATTCTTCTTCATCTGTTTGTTGAAGATTCTCATGTCTGCAAAATCTCATCCAAAAACATGAATTTAAGGTGAATTAGATGCTCTTAAATTGCTTAATCTAAATTGCCCTCACACCCTGTGCGTGTGTGGATTGCCCCCCTTTTTCTTATTTTCTTCTTCTTCTGCTTGTTGAAGATTCTAATGTCTGCAGAATTCCATCCAAAAACATGGATTCAAGGTAAATTAGCTTGTCTTACATTGCCCAATCTAAATTGCCCCAGTGTGTGTGGATTGTCCCCCTTGACTCTAGAATAGGATTAAGCAGAAGCTAATGAGATGAGATTTTTAACTTATGAATTCTTTGACGGCGGCACGGTGACTTAGTGGTTAGCACGTTCGCCTCTCAGCGCTAGGGATTCCCGGTTCGAATCCCCATCTGGGTGGTGTTTCCATGTTCTCCCCGTGTCTGCGTGGGTTTCCTCCGGGTTCTCCTGTTTCCTCCCACAGTCTAAAAACATGGATCAAGTTAATTGAATTATCAAAATCGCCCCATATAGAGTGTGTCTGTGTGAGTAAGTGTGTGCCCAGCGATGGATTGGCGCCCTGTCCTGGGTCTATCTGCCCAGCGCCTGAAACGTTCTCCCCTGGATGGGCATGGGGAACCCCACCGCGACCCTAATAGAGGATAAAGCGGGAGATGAATGAATGAATGAATTCTTTGACTTTAGTGTCTTAATATCACCTCATCATCCTGTACTTAGCCCTCCTCTTGGGTCAAGGTGGGGGGCATCCCCATGCCATTCCATTGGAGAACTTTTTGGGCGCTGGGCAGACACTCTTACCCACTTAGACACTATATAGGGGTACATAGTGAGTTCACAGCGGCGACAGGAACGCAGTGTGAGAGCAGCTCCACCAGCCAGCAGTTGTCATTGTGTTGCGGGTGAAAGTGTGGGTGTTTAAAAGCGATGAGCCACACGCCCACGTTGCATTTTTAAACAGGTGTTATCGATCCAAACGGTGTTTTTTCCGTTACTGAGCAACAAATTATAGCCTAAGCATCTGCTTCTGTTTAATTGCCATGTGTATGTTTAATGTACATGACGTCGTGGGGCCTGTTAGCTCAGTGGGTAGGGCATCAATCTGAAGGTTGGGGGTTTAAAGCCCAGGTCCACTGAAGTTACCAGTGTGGGTCCTTGAGCAAGGCCCTTAACCCTCATTGCTCCAGGGATGTTGTGATGAATCCTGTGCTCACCTTGTAAGTCACTTTGTAAAAGAGTGTCTGCTAAATGACCAAATGTAATGTAAACATGAATATTATTTGTCTGCACCTCTAACATGATGCCAAAGCGAAGACGTCAGTGCGTCTGCGTCGTCCCTGAGAATCAGTGGCATCGTTAGCACGACTTTAATAAAGTCAGTCGTTTCAGTTGCTGTAAAGCCGTTGGTTTGAACACCTGTATATAAGCTTTACATTATTACCTTACCACCTGTTATTACTGCCCCGGGCGCCCCAGGGGGTGGGAGCCATGTGTTCTCTTAATAAAGCAAGAAAGTGAGTGAAGAGCTTTAAAGATTTACAATAAAAGCAAGCGATGTACATTCACACGCAAGAATGGTTTTCATCCTCTTACATCACACATAGAGTTCTGCTTTTTTAAATGTTGTTTTGGTCATCGTAGATGGTAGAGAGGAAGATGGAAATTTTCTTTATTTTAGGAAGATTCAAGGCAGAGTCAACGCATGAGTGGGTTACTACATATAATATATTCATTCATTCATTCATTATCTTCCACTTTATCCTATATTAGGGTCGTGGGGGGGTTTTTCCATGCCCATCCAGGGGAGGACATTTTGGGCGCTGGGCAGATAGACCCAGGACAGGGTGCCAATCTATCACTGGACACTCACTCAAACATGACACACTCTATATGGGGCAATTTGGAGAATTCAAATGACCTTGATCCATGTTTTTGGACTGTGGGAGGAAACCGGAGAACCCGGAGGAAACCCACACGGACACGGGGAGAACATGAAAACTCAACCCAGATGGGGAATCGAACCCGGGAATCCCTAGAGCTGAGAGGAGAACATGCTAACCACTAATCCACCGTGCCGCCCCATATAATATATGAATAAAAAATAAAAATAAAAAAACGACCTAAATAACATAAATAAAAAGAAAATAAATCAAGTGAAAAAAATATGTTGTCCTAGATTTTTATAACCAAGACTGAAAATGACATAAACTGCTCGTCAGAGTACAATCACAGAGCGCTAATAAACACGTTCATTCACCACTCGCTCGATTTACAAAAAAATATAATAATAAAAATACATTTTTTTACCTGGATTCCACTATTAATACATACACCCTCGATTGGTACAAACCATCCCTTGCATGGAAAACAGGGCTGTTTAGGGTGGGCAAGTGTGAACTGCTTTAATCGGTCGATATATATCCCGTCACGTACAATTTATTAATATATTAATAAAATATATACGTATATACTTTATTCTTTATAATAGGTGCCTGTATTTACGTCCATATATGTAAGCTGCATATGTCAGTGTCTATTATGTAAGTTATGGTTAGGTTTATAAATGTATAGAATGTAATTGATGTCGTGTAGTGTGGAGTTTCTCTTCTTTAAAGGCAGCTGTGCAGAAGAGGGATTTCCCTCATGGCAGCTCCGAAGCAGCTGTGTTGACCCATCCACTTCATGAACTAAGCAAAATGACAGTCATAATAATGTGAGGCTGTTCTCAGATCAGCTTTGAATGCAGAGTGTGGTGCCGGTGCCGGCCAGACACACTTTCCTTTGTTCACTTGAATCTGAGTCGTGTGCAGTTCTATTAGTCTGTGACTTCTGAATTTCTGTTAGAACCTCCAGCTGGTCCAGATGCTGCACTGGAGAAGAGATGCAGTTCATATTTCAACAAATGATTATATTAGTTTGATTATGTACAGTAGAATGAAACTGTGGGCGGCACGGTGGCTTAATGGTTGGCACGTCGCCACGTTCCCAGTTCGAATCCCCATCTGGGTGGAGTTTCCATGTTCTCCCCGTGTCCACGTGGGTTTCCTCCGGGTTCTCCGGTTTCCTCCAAAAACATGGATCAAGGTCAATTGAGTTCTCCAAATTGCCCCATGTAGTGTGTGCATGTGTGCGTGTCTGTGTGAGTGAGTGTGTGCCCAGCGATAGATTGGTGTCCTGTCCTGGGTGTATCTTCCCAGCGCCCGAAACATTCTCCCCTGGATGGGCATGGGGAATCCCCCCGCGACCCTAGTAGAGGATAAAGAGTAAGATAATGGATGAATGAAAGAATGAAACTGTAATGGCTAAGGTAAAGACTCTTTGGATAAGAGTGTCTATTAAATCCATCCATTCAATATTTTCCACTTTATCCTCTACTAGGGTCGTGTGGGGGTTCCCCATGCCCATCCAGGGGGGAAAGTTTTGGGCGCTGGGCAGATACACCCAGGACAGGACACCAATCTATCACTGGGCACACACTCACTCACACAGACACACTCTATATGGGGCACAAATATATACACCTATACATACACATATATTATATATATGTATCTGCATGAATGGGCTGCACGGTGGCTTAGTGGTTAGTATGTTCTCCTCTCAGTGCTAGGGATTCCTGGTTCGAATCCCAATCTTGGTGGAGTTTCCATGTTCTCTCCGTGTCCGCGTGGGTTTCCTCCCACAGTCCAAAAACATGGATCAAGGTCAATTGAATTCTTCAAATTGCCCTATATAGAGTGTGTGTGTGTGTGAGTAAGTGTGTGTCCAGAAATAGATTGGCGCCCTGTCCTGGGTGTATCTGCCCAGCGCCCGAAACGTTCTGCACTGGATGGGCATGGGGAACCCAACCCCCCCACGACCCTAATATAGGATAAAGCGAAAGATAATGGATGGATGGATGTATCTGCATGATAGCAGCCATATGGTATTGTTGGTACAAAGTTCCAAGAAATAGTGCGTGTTATTAATGAGTAAGTTCTTAAAGGTGAAGGTGTGCAGAGGGAGTGATGGATGATCTTCGAAGGAAACTGTTCCTCAGCCTGCTGGTTTGTTTTTATTGTCCTGTATCTGAAATGGAATATAAATTGTGTGGAACAAAACTCTGATTTTTGTACCTTGATAATTGTGTGCAGTTGTTTATCGTCGTTTTGACATCATGGGTTTGTTTTTCCTTGGCGGGAAGGACGAGGTCATTTATGTTTACAGTCTGCATGTTTACCCCATGTCAGTGTGGGTTTCCTTTCTCAGTCCAAAAACAAGCTGAAAGGTAAAATGGGCTGCTCAGTAAATGAATGACTGATTGTATTTTTCAGGGGGTGTCAGTATGGTGTCTAATGTCTTCTGTTGGACTGTAGAGGGCCGTTAAATCTTTGTATCAATACAAAAAAAATTCTTGCATTAAGTGAAAGACAGTTAGGGGTTAAATAGAGTTGCTGTGCTCAGACCTTGTTAGTCATGCCAGTCCTGATCCGGCAACCTGCTTGATCATGGCGCGCATCTGGCTGTGACCGAGCCCCTGAGTTCCAAACCCTGATGAGGTGAGACAGTCTGGCTGGACGGCAGCAGTGTTTTGTTTTCAACATGCCACCGGCTTCAGGTTCAGTCAAGACAAAAGAAAGGGGATTCCAGAACCCTGCACCCTCACAGTGCTTTGATTGGGTATAGTGAAAAGATGAAAGCACTAGGTATGTCTCCGGCGGTGCATTTAAAGGAGATTTTTATCTGCCTATCACCAGGGCTGTCTGTTTGTGTGTAAAAAAAGTATACAGGTAGTTCGTCTCAGACACGCAACAGCAGAGCGGGCAGGGAACCGATGGAAACACACTACTCTTTGCTCTCCATTATCTTCCGCTTTATCCTCTACTAGGGTCATGGGGTTGTTTTCCATGCCCATCCAGCGGAGAACGTTTCGGGCGCTGGGCAGATAGACCCAGGACAGGACGCCAATATATCGCTGGGCACACACTCACTCACACACACACACACTCTATATGGGGCAATTTGGAGAACTCAATTGACCTTGATCAATGTTTTTGGACTGTGGGAGGAAACCCACGTGGACACAGGGAGAACATGGAAACTCCACTCAGAAGGGGATTCGAACTGGGAATCCCTAGTGCTGAGGGGAGAACATGCCAACCACTAAGCCACCATGCCGCCATGATTTATATACATATATTATAAAATGTATATGTAAAGGTGCGTTTATGCTGTAGTGTTTATAAGTCTAATGGCGTGAGAGTGTGAGATGTATGATGGGGCAATTAGGGACTGAATGGAGAAGCTTGGATGCACCGGGGCTGTTGGAGACCTGACTTTATTAATGATGCGTGTCATGGCTGGGTTTGTGTGTCGGGTTTTCTGGATGTGAAGTGCGTTTGTGTTGTTTTTGTCTGCGCAGTTAGAAAGCTGATGTATGACAAGAGCAAGTGAAAAATGGCACTAAAGAGCGGCACAGCGCCGGCTTGTTTATTAAAGTCAGTTGTGCAGACGGACCGTGATAATTAGGTATTGGACCCAGGAGGGGGTGAGGAATTTACAGTGGACATGTGCCAGCTCAGCCTTTCAGCTCGTAATTGAAACAGAATAGAGAGAATACGTGGCCCAGTCATTTCCTTCAGAGCCACCGCTTTGAATTTCTAAAAGGCGTGAACGCAAACGGAATTGGATTTAGGACTCCGGAACATCCTCGTGTTCATTATCGCCTCGCTGGACGACGCGCACTAATCCAGTGAAATTGGAACGTAGCCGTCGAACTTCAGATTGCTTTTCACCTTTATTACTGTACTGCAGCCCGTTTGCTGATTTATTAAACACGAGTTGATGTGAATACAATAACATGATGTGTGCAGTTTCATTACAGTCTTATTATAATGTATTTCTTACACTTTTAAGCCGCTTCAAGATTTAAGGAAGTTTTATTATTATTTGTATCGCATGGTGGTGCATGAGACAAAAAGAAATGATGGCCCACTGACCCCGTTTACCCCGTTCTATTAAATTTACATTTAAAAAGATTATAAGATATAAAATAAGATATAAATATGATATCGATATGTAAAATATAAAATACAATATACAACTATCAATATATATAATCCAGAATATACAATATACAACTTTTAATATATATATAATATACAACTATAAATATATATAGAATATAGAATATGCAATACACAACTATTAATATATCCATCATTTTCTGCTTTATCCTCTATTAGGGTCGTGGGGGGGGTTCCCCATGTCCATCCAGAGTAGAACGTTTCGGGCGCTGGGCAGTTACACCCAGGACAGGACGCCAATCTATCACTGGGCACACACTCACTCACACAGATACACTCTGTATGGGGCAATTTGGAGAACTCAATTGACCTTGAGCCATGTTTTTGGACTGTGGGAGAAAACCGGACAACCCGGAGGAAACCCACGCAGACACGGGGAGAACATGGAAACTCCACCCAGATTGGGATTCAAACCAGGAATCTCTAGCACTAAGAGGTGAACGTGGTAACCACTAAACCACCATGACGCCGACTATAAATATATATAATATATTCATTCATTCATTATCTCCCGCTTTATCCTCTATTAGGGTTGTGGGGGAGGTTCCCCATAATCATCCAGGGGAGAACGTTTCGGGCGCTGGGCGGATAGACCCAGGACAGGACACCAATCCATCGCTGGGCATATATATATAATATAGAATATACAATATACACTATAAATATAATGTAAAAATATCTAAAATGCAGTATAAAATAAAATGATATAAATATAGCAGTAACTATGTATAGAAGTGTAAAATGAGGTCGATGATGGAGTCTTTTCTCTAAATGTAGTTCTTTAAAGCTCCATCTGGTTCATGTCATGGTGTCTGTGTCTGGTGGAAGGCTGATCTGGGGTCTGGCAGAAATCCTGCTCTTGTGTGTGGATTAACAAAAACCAACAGCCGTATCTGCTCCAAATCTCTAACGTTTTTAGCACCGTTCTCTTTCCATTTGTTTTGTCTGACTTCACTTCTTTACCTTCTATTCAGTTTTCTTTTAACATCCTTCTCTCTTTCTTTCTCTGATATTTTTGCAGTTAAGACTTTCCACCCTTTTCTCTCTTTCTTTTCTATCTTTCTGTCCTTTTTTCTTTCTCTTTTAATATTTTGTTTAAGATTTCACATCATTGTAAGCGTCATTTGCTTCAATCTTTCACTCCTTTGATCATAATTTGATTCATTTCGTTTCCCCTTTTCTCTCTTTCTTTTCTATCTTTATATTCTTTTTTCTTTCATTTTTATCATGTTCTTGTTCTTTTTGACATTTTTTTTTGGTCTTTGCATTTTTCTTTACTTTTTATCTCTTGTTTTTTTTTTTTTCCTTTAACCGTTGCTTTCTAGAGGGTGGCTTAGTGTTTAGCATGTTCTCCTCTCAGCACTAGGGATTCCCAGTTCGAATCCCCATCTGGGTGGAGTTTCCATGTTCTCCCCGTGTCCACGTGGGTGGGTCCTCCTGGTTCTCCGGTTTACTTCCACAGTCCAAAAACTATTGAATTCTCCAAATTGCCCCATATAGAGTGTGTTTGTGTGTGTGAGTGTGTGTGTGAGTGTGTGTCCAGTGATATATTGGCATCCTGTCCTGGGTATATCTGCCCAGCGCCCACCCCCCCGCAACCCTAATATAGTATATATAGTTCTCCCCTTTGCCTTCTATTTTTCTGTTTTCTTTCTTTTCTTATTTCTTTTTCTTCATCTTTTTTTCACCTATTTGTTTTATTTCTTTTACCTTTCGTCTTTTTTTCAGTGTTTTTCAGATTTTCACCGTTTTGCTGACTTTTTTATTTTATTTTATTTTTTAACCTTTTCTTCACTTTCATTTCCTTCTTTGCTAGTTCTGTTTTTTTTTTTGTTTTTTTAAAAAAATTTTTTTCACACATTCTCTTTCCTGAAGGTTTTACTAGAAGCCGGCTGCACCCACCTGGTTTGTGGTTCCTTCCGGCCGAGCACTTGTAGTGTTTTTGATTTTTTAGCTGTCTGAGAGACAGAGAGAGAGAGAGTGAGGGGGCGAGAGAGAAAGACCCCTTAGGATGTAAAAATCATACAGTCTAGGCTTCCTACCCTCCCCATCCTCCACAGTTTCACATGTCTCACTCATTCCCTTCCCATGGACCCCTGCCCCCACCCTCATTCTCACTCAGCACTTGGCAGGCGCCTAAATCTGCCATTCTGAGGGGGCACAAAGCTTCAGGCCCCGAGTTTTTCCTTGTTTTGTTATATTCACAGATCTAAAGGTAGCAATATATACATCAAATCAGAGTTTAAACCTGGACTTTGAAAGCTTTTGAGATATGTTTTGAGGTTTTGTGATATTCCTCCTTCAGTTTCAACTGAAATGATGTAAGAGCAGCACAGAGCATTCTGGTTCTACACACAGCGTTCCGTTTACTAGCCAGCAGCGGTGTGTATGTGCACACATGAGTCAGTTTGAAGTTTGGAAATCCAATGCCGAGTGCGTCTCATACTTTAGGAACCTCTCAGTGTTTGAAGCTACAACAAAGCTGCCAGCGTGTTCGTTCTGGAACCTTCTCTAATCACCTCAGGCAGAGGTATTTCATCAAATGATACAGATAGAGTGTCTGGACCTCCTATTGTCCTCTTCTAAGTGTTAATCCTACACATAGTGCCTTCCCTATAATAGCTGAATGATTCTCTTACATGTATAATAACTTTAAAAACCTTGTGGTGTTATGATCTCACATGTGGTTGTGTATTGCAGCATTTTTCAAGATTCAAGATCTTAAGGAAGTTTTATTATTATTTGTATCGCATGTGGTGCATGAGACAGACACGAAATGATGGCTCATGGACCCCGTTTACCCCGTTTTATTCAAATAAAATTTAAATAGAAAATAAGATTTAAAATAAGATATAAATTTGATATCGATATGTAAAATATTCATTCATTATCTTCTGCTTTATCCTCTATTATGGTTCCACATGCCCATCCAGGGGAAAACGTCTCGGGCGCTGGGCAGATACACCCAGGACAGGGCGCCAATCTATCACTGGGCACACACTCACTCACACACACACACACACTCTATATGGGGCAATTTTTTTGAGAATTCAATTGACTTGATCCATGTTTTTGGACCGTGGGAGGAAACCGGAGAACCCGGAGGAAACCCACGCAGACACGGGGAGAACATGGAAACTCCACCCAGATGGGGATTCGAACCGGGAATCCCTAGAGCTGAGAGGAGAACATGCCAACCATTAAGCCACCGTGCCGCCTATGTAAAATATAATATACAATATACAACTAGAGATATGATCGACCTTAATTTGTCCCACAGTGGAGAAATTCACATTCTCAGCAGCAAGTTAAATTAGAAAAAGGTGAAAAAGATATTTAGCAATTAAAAAAGTTTAAAAAACTAAAAAAATTATTGGATAGAATAGAAAAAAATAAATAGAAATCTCTACATACTATATACAACTATATATATTTATAATGCAATATACAATACACAATTATATAAAATAGAATATACAACTAAATATAATATATAAACATGTAAAATGTTGTATAAAATGAGGGTGGCATGGTGGCTTAGTGTTTAGCATGTTCTCCTCTCAGCACTAGGGATTCCCAGTTTGAATCTTAATCTGGGTGGAGTTTCCATGTTCTCCCCGTGTACACATGGGTTTCGTCCAGGTTTTCCGGTTTCGTCCCAAAGTCCAAAAACATGGATCAAGGTCAATTGAATTCTCCAAATTGCCCCATATAGAGTGTGTCTGTGTGAGTGAGTGTGTGTCCAGTGATAGATTGGCGTCCTGTCCTGGGTGTATCTGCCCAGCGCCCAAAACGTTCTCCACTAGTTGGGCATGGGGAACCCCCCACGTAGATATTAACCAGGTTCTGTTCAAAATCTTCTGCTGTTTTTAAAACCAGTGCAGACAACACATAGAACCTGGATCCATGTTGACAGGGTTTACCGTGTTTGGACCGATCACACCGGACATGTGGGTACTGGAGGTAAGAACAAAGGAGGGTGTGCCTCAGCAGTGGATGTTTTGGATGCGGAGGCTGATATGAATATGCATGTGCATATGTACGCACATCTCGACGTGTTGCCCGTGCCATTGCAAACTCTCTGCCTGATGATCAGATCTTTGGGGAGTCTGTGAGTGAATGGAGGGAGGGATGGCAGTGACAGCATGTTGGCTCCATGCCCGATTGGCAGTGAGCACAGTTGGTGGGGGTTTGCCTTTTTTATTACGCTGATGGCTGTCCTGTGGGTCTGCTTACTGTTACACATGTCTACAAAAGTCTATCGCTCGCTTGCCGTGTCTCGGATTCCACAAATACATTTATATAATATATTAATTTATTAATTGGGTGGCACGGTGGCTTAGTGATTGGTATGTTCTCCTCTCGGTGCTAGGGATTCCCGGTTCGAATTCCCATCTGAAACCCCCCCCCCCCCCGTGACCCTAGTAGAGGATAAAGCGGAAGATAATGGATGGATGGATGCATTTTAGGTTGGAGTGGCACGGTGGCTTAGTGGTTAGCATGTTCTCCTCTCAGCGCTAGGGATTCCCAAGTTCGAATCCCCATCTGGGTGGAGTTTGCATGTTCTCCCCGTGTCCGTGTGGGTTTCCTCCGGGTTCTCCGGTTTCCTCCCACAGTCCAAAAACATGGATCAAGGTCAATTGAATTCTCCAAATTGCCCCATATAGAGTGTGTCTGTGTGAGTGAGTGTGTGTCCGGTGGAAGATTGGCGTCCTGTCCTGGGTGTATCTGCCAAGCGCCCGAAACGTTCTCCCCTGGATGGGCATGAGGACACCCCCCCCCCCTCCCGTGACCCTAATAGAGGATAAAGTGGAAGATAATGGATGGATTGAAATTCAGACCCCAAGTGAGGACACTGTCCCAGGGCTACTGCTCACAAACTGTGAGCTTTCACTCTGTAAGAACATATTTTGCATCCTGGATGGAACTAATCACAGGTGCAAATGAGCCTAATAAACCCAGCATCACGCCGCTGAGAACGTCATGTCCAGAGCAAGAAGCCCTCGAACCACAGAACCACTTCACATGCTAAGCTTTCTACTTACCCCAGGCGTACGATGTCACTGCAGAGTCAGTTCAACGTCTGGCTTCACACTTAATGCCCAGATTTCAGATTTCCATCAAATGATTCATTAGTTTAAATACTGTGATTGAAGTTCTGAGCAACTCCATGCCATCTCCGACACTGTGGGTGTAAACCGATTCGAGCTTTCATGCCGGATCCGTTTACATCTTTAGGTGAAAGTGTATCGTACTCTATAGAGACTTTAGAACCACAATGAGAAGTGACTGAGACTTTCCACGTTGTTATAACCCACAATGCACTTTTACAATAAGCAGCACATGTAAAGTGAAAAGCCAGGCGCTTTGAACTTGCGGAGACTTGCTCCAGCTTTAAGGCCGCTCTATTGAAACACCAAAGGCCTCATGAAAAGAGGGAAACTTGTTTATGTGTTTTGGGTGGCACTTACTATTTGACACTTTAGAGAAATTAAGGGCAACATTTTTTTTTTTATTTAATAATTTGCACCCACAATAAACGATAATGCAAAATTATCATTACTCCATCATCTACCTCATTATACTCATTTTACACTTATATACATAGTTTATATCTATATCATTTTATAATATCTATCCATCCATTATCTTCTGCTTTATCCTCTATTAAGGTCGCGGGGGGGTTCCCCATGCCCATCCAGGGGAGAACGTTTCGGGCGCTGGGCAGATACACCCAGGACAGGGTGCCGATCTATCACTGGGCACACACTCACTCACACAAACACACTCTATATGGGGAAATTTGAAGAATTCAATTGACCTTGATCCATGTTTTTGGACAGTGGGAGGAAACCGGAGAACCCGGAGGAAACCCACGCGGAGACGGGGAGAACATGAAAACTCCACCCAGATGGGGATTCGAATCCCTAGCGCAGAGAGGAGAACATGTCAACCACTAAGCCATCATGCCGCCCATATTTGATATTTAATTTTTTTATTTTTATTGCTATTATATTTTTATATTTACATTTTTATTTTATGAATGGTGGCTTAGTGGTTGGCATATTCTCCTCTCAGCACTAGGGATTCCCGGTTTGAATCCCAATCTGGATGGAGTTTCCATGTTCTCCCCGCATCCAAAAACATGGATCGGGGGTTCTCTGTTTTCATCCCACAGTCCAAAAACATGGATCAAGGTCAAATGAGTTCTCCAAATTGCCCCATATAGAGTGTGTGTGTGTGTGTGTGTGAGTGAGTGATTGCCCAGTGATAGATTGGTGTCCTGTCCTGGGTGTATCTGCCCAGCGCCCGAAACGTTCTCCCCTGGATGGGCATGGGGAACCCCCCGCGACCCTAGTAGAGAATAAAGCAGAAGATAATGGATGGATGGAATAAATTCTACCTCTTGGGGTAAACTGGGTCTGTGCAACAGAATTTCGTTTATATTTCATGTACCACATGTTACGTAAATGACAATAAAGTCTCCTTGAATCTTTGAATATGTGACTGCAGACAGAAGGAAAGGAGTTCATGGTTCTTATTATGGCAGATATGTCTAAGATGAAACTGAAGACGGATTCTGAAGTGAAAGTGAGACGCGGGATGTTTCAGGACAGTGGAAATTCTGCCTTAACTTGATTCTTATCCTTTTTACCCTAAGAACAATAAACGTAAACACGGTTCTCTGTAACGGCTGGTGGTTGTTGTTGGTGGTGTAAACTCCCTCTGGCAGTACAGACAGTTGACCCCACTGTATGTCTTCACATGTTAATTCAATCAATCAGCATTAATACATCACTTTTTTAATCACTTAAGTCTGAAACTGTCTTAATTTTGCACTGTACTGTATGTTATGTGAGGGCGGCACGGTGGCTTAGTGGTTAGCATGTTCTCCTCTCAGCGCTAGAGATTCCCCGTTTAAGTCCGTGTGTCCGTGCTTCCTCCGGGTTCTCTGGTTTTCTCCCACAGTGGGAGAGGAAATTGCCCCATATAGAGTGTGTCTGTGTGAGTGAGTGTGTGCCCAGTGATAAATTGGCGTCCTGTCCTGGGTGTATCTGCCCAGCGCCTGAAACGTTCTCCCCTGGATGGACATGGGGAACCCCCCCCCCCACGACCCTAGTAGAGGATAAATCGGAAGATAATGGATGGATAGATGCATTTTAGGTTGGGGCGTCACGGTGGCTTAGTGATTAGCATGTTCTCCTCTCAGAGCTAGGGATTCCCGGTTCGAATCCCAATCTGGGTGGATTTTCCATGTTCTCCCTGTTTCCTCGTGGGTTTCCTCCAGGTTCTCTGGTTTCCTACCACAGTCCAAAAACATGGATCAAGGTCGCCCCCCTGCAACACTAGTTGAGGGTAAAGCGGAAGATAATGGATGAATTTTATGTGTTTGCATTCAGTCAATAACAAAGCTCTAATTCAGTTATATTCTGGTCTGTGTGGCAGGGATGGAGAGGTGCGTAGGCACTGGGGTGGAAAGGTGTGTGGCGGGGGGTAATTAGAATTAATAACGCACCTGCTAAGGGATCTGCTAATGAGCCTTGGGCAATGAATTTACGTCAGCTACAGTACATCAGACAATAGTGTTGTGTAGATTAGGTCAGATTAGATTATTCAGCAGGTGCTTTTCCCAAAGTGATTTATAAGATATTTGATGGTTGAGGTCAGAATACAATCACAACCCAGCACCCTGGATTAACAAGGGTTAAGGTCCCATCTCATGGACCCACTTTGGTAACTTCAGTAAACCTGGGCTTTGAACCCCCAACCTTCAGAGGTTCTGCCTCCTGTCTCCAGTCCTCATCGTGTCCTGGGTTTCGACACCTCAATGTCTTGTTTACAGTCATAATGAGGCGGATATGTCCCCACCAAACAGATTTTCATACTTTTCATCACCTCACCTGATTCCCCGGCTCCACCTCGCATTCACAAACCGTGACGGATCACAGCACCGTGTCATAACCTTCACCCTGCACCCTACACAAAGAAACTAAAGAACACTGCGGCCTTTTGTTGTGGAAATGTGAGTTGAGTGACAGTAGTTAATCTCAGTTGTACACCGGGACACAGCCGACACCCTCCTGCAATCCTGCATGCATCATGCTCATGTTGTGTTACACTGTAGCTCAGTGGTTAAGGTGTTGGGCTATCAATCTGAAGGTTGGGGGTTCAAATCCCAGGTCCCCTGAAGTTACCAGTGTGGGTCCTTGAGCAAGACCCTTAACCCTGATTGCTCCAGGGATGTTGTGATGAACCCTGTAAGTCGCTTTGGATAAGAGCATCTGTTAAATGACCAAATGTAAACATTGCATACTTTTTTAGTGGGTTGAGTGACAGTTTTACATCGGGACACAGTCCACACCCTCCTGCAGTCCTCCTGCATCATGCTAATGTTGTGTTACAGCAGATTTAAAGCTTTGCGTGTCCTGGATGAATCAAAGCTCCACCCTGGCTATTTTTTTTCAATTGTACCTACAATAGCTTGATTCCAACAGGAAGCCTTTCCTGCAGGATAATGCCACCAACAGCTGGGGAATGAAAGGCATGTATTGCAGGGCTTTCTCTCTGGTGATATGAATTTTCTACGAACAAAAAGGCAAAAAAAACACAATTGCAAAGTAACGTGAGGGGCCAAACGGGCCGTTGTGCAGCCGACACACATTCAATTCCGCTGCTCCTGTGGTTCGGGGTGTGGACGAGTCCCGAAAAAAGAGAAAGACGACCGCAACCCAGAGAGACTGTTGAATGCTGCGTCCTCTGAACGTGAAAACAAACAATACAGTTGTACATTTGTATCCGTGCTGAGCCTCATGGAATAACACGACCGGCTGCACGCTCAGCCGCTCGGCGCTTTTCATTTGTGTAATGATGTGATTCTTGCTTTCTATTCTGGGATCGGTTGCCACAACAGGTCTGTACACACGATCAGGAGCGCCGCTCAGGCCGTTAAATGGCCGTAATTAAAGACTTCTTCTTAGACATATGGCGGGAGTTAAGGGAAAGGAGTTAAGCCCGTTTCTAGGCCATTAACCTCCTCTTGGGGGAGCAAAGCTGGACGTTAAGCACACAACACCCAACGTAAGAGCAGAAAGACCGGGACTGTCTGTTAGGCAGTATCCATCCATCCAATGTCTCATGCTTTATCCTCTACTAGGGTCGCGGCGGGGGGGGGGTTCCCCCATGCCCATCCAGGGGAGAACGTCTGGTGCTGGGCAGATACACCCAGGACAGGATGCCAATCTATCAATGGACACACACTCACTCACACACACACTCTATATGGGGCAATTTGGAGAGTTCAATTGACCTTGATCCATGTTTTTGGACTGTGGGAGGAAACCGGATGAACCCGGAGGAAACCCACACGGACACGGGGAGAACATGCATACTGCACCCAGATGGAGATTCGAACCTGGATCCCCAGTTCTGAGTAGAACATGCTAACCACTAAGCCACCGTGCTGTCTGGTACATATTATGAAATGTTTTTCCTTGATCATCATCACTAAGTTTAATCCATGAGGAATTGAATAGAGGACATTCTTGTGGCCCTCAGGGAACCACAAACAGAACCTCAATAAACACCTTTAATATGTTCTGTAACATCATTGTGAACCAATCCATTGTGTCTCACAGCAGTGACAGCACAAATCTATTCTGAGAACAATGTTCCAAGCTGTAACTTTATGCTGTTGTAGAAAAAACGAGGGTAAATTAAAATAAATGACCATGGTGTTGATATTAAAACAACAAGTGTATTGGTTCATACTTTGGACTGTACACAGAACATGCAGAGAACTCCACAAAGAACATCCATCTTTTATTCTTTCTTTGTGGATCTGGTATAACGCCAGATTAGGCAACAAAAGAATTTGCCCCATTGTCCAAATACTGTGTTTTGTTTCTGTGGTCTGAGGCTGAGATTTACAATGGTGTAATTTAAATACAGACCTCTTTAAATTGTTTACCCATCTCATTATCCTGACCTCTTAACCCTCTATTAGGGTCATGGAGAGGCCCATTCAGGGGAGAATGGGCACACACTCACTCACACAGACATATATACACTATATGGGGGCAATTTGGAGCAGCCAATTCACCTTGAATCCATGTTTTTGGACTGTGGGCAGACATGTAAACCACTATACCACCACTTCAAAATGAATATAATGACTGAAAATAAACACAAAAGCATCCATCCATCCATTATCTTCCACTTTATCCTATATTAGGGTCGCGGGGGGTTCCCCATGTCCATTTAGGGGAGAACGTTTCGGACGCTGGGCAGATACACCCAGGACAGGACACCAATCGTTCACTGGACACACACTCACACAGACATACACACAGACACTTATACTATATGGGGGCAATTTGGAGCAACCAATTCACCTTGAATCCATGTTTTTGAATTGTGGGCGGACATGGAAACCACTACACCACCACTTCAAAATGATTATAAACACTGAAAATAAACATAAAAGTGTCCATCCATCCATTATCTTCTGCTTTATCCTCTACAATGGTCGCGGGGGGGGGGGTGTTTCTCAATGTACATCCAGGGGAGAACATTTCGGGCGCTGGGTAGATATACCCGGGATAGGACGCCAATCTGTTGCTGGGCATACACTTACTCACGCACTCACTCACACAGACATATATACGCTATATGGGGCAATTTAAAGCAGCCAATTTACCTTGAATCCATGTTTTTGGACTGTCGGTGGACATGTAAACCATCACCTCAAAATGAGTATAATGACTGAAAATGAAAACTAAAGCATCCATCCATCCATTATCATCCGCTTTATCCTCTATTAGGGTCGCGGAGGGGCATTCTCCATGCCCATCCAGGGGAGAACGTTTCGGGCGCTGGGCAGATACACCCAGGACAGGGCACCAATCTATCACTGGGCACACACTCACTCACACACACATATACTATATGGGGGCAATATGGAGCAGCCAATTCACCTTGAATCCATGTTTCTGGACTGTGGGTGGACATGGAAACCACTATACCACCACTTCAAAATGAATATAAACACTAAAAATGAACATAAAAGCAAATGTATTGAATTCAGAACATATTTATTTATGATTTAAAAAAAAATGTATTAAAATGTTAAGTGGACCCAGACGTCCATATATGGTCATAACGGGGACTAAAGAATGCCACACGACTTAAGCGCTCAATAGCAGTTTAGCTAAAGACATTTTAATTTGTGTTTGCACTTTGCTATATGGTTAACACGTTCACCTTTCAGTGTTTCAAGGTGAATTGGCTGCTCTAAATTGCCCCTATATAGTGTGTGTGAGTGAGACCTGAGTGAGCACCCTCTCCTGGGTGTATCTGCCCAGCACCCAAAACCTACTCACATGGATAGGCATGGGAAACCCCAATCACCCCCACCCCCCGGCCTCTATGTGACCCTAAGTGGAAGATAAGATAAGTTGTTGCCATGGTCACATGTCAATAGTTTTCTACTAAAGTTAGGAATAATATAAACGAGGAAGTCGTTAAGCCAAAACACACTTCTAATGATGGGTTTTGTTTAGAACATTACAGACACGGCAGTCATTCCTGTAAAGAGGACATAATCAGAAAGTGGAACTAGAGAGCAGTGATTTAGAACGGTGTTAATATGAGGACCGCTTCCGTTTATAGAGCAGAGGAAGGAACGTCAACAGCAGGAATGCAGAGAAGCGGGTGAAGTCCTTACATGGCAGTTGTTCCAGAACTAATGACTTTGGCTAAACACCTGACCTTCAGGATTCTTTACCTTTTATAGAGGAACCTGTACGGAACTCTGTCCTGTCTCTAAATAGAACCCCATTTCAAGATTTTACCAAAGAAATAGCTTTGGATTATCCATCCATCCATTAATATCCGCTTTATCCTCTATTAGGGTCGCGGGGGTGGGGGTGGGGGGGTTCCCCATGTCCATCAAGGGGAGAATGTTTCGGGTGCTGGGCAGATACACCCAGGACAGGGCGCCAATCTATCACTGGACACACACTCACTCACACAGACACACTATATATGGGGAAATTTGGAGCATTCAGTTTACCTTGAGCCATGTTTTTGGACCCACGTGGACACGGGGAGAACATGAGAACTCCACCCAGATTGGGATTCGAACCTGATTCTCTAGTGCTGAGAGGAGAGCATGCTAACCACGAAGCCACCATTCCGCTCCAACATACAATTCATCCATCCATTATCTTCCGCTTTATCCTCTATTAGGGTCGCGGCGGGGGGGTTCCCCATGTCCAACATTTCGGGTGCTGGGCAGATACACCAATCTTTTACTGGACACACACTTACTCACACAGACACACTCTGAATGGGGCAATTTGGAGAATTTCCTCATATAGAGAGAACATGGGGACACGGGGAGAACATGGAAACTCCACCCAGATTGGGATTCGAACCGGGAATCCCTAGAGCTGAGAGGAGAACATGCCAACCACTAAGCCACTGTGTGTTGTGTGTTAACACATCTGTCTCTATCTCTGGGGTTCCAGGTTTGAATCCTGATCTGGGTGGAGTGTTCACGTTCTCCCCGTAAGAACCTGATGAAATACAATCACGAAATACAAAAGCGATATTGTTTCTTGCTCATGTTCAGCTACGCTGCACCACAAACAGCCTGAGCTGAGAGACTGAGGCTCCGTCTGCTTTAATAACGAGGATGATGAGGTAGATACTGCACCTGTCCAACAGGTGGAGGCCCTCCATCTGCACTGAACGAGAGCTTTGTAGCTTTGGAGGTGTTTATTAAAACATGTTGAGGCTTCAGATGATAATGACACTTCATTATTTATAAAACACGCATTGATTCACATAAAAGCTTATCCTGCGCTCGCTCCCGGTGGCAGTAGCGAGCACACTCAATAAAATAAACAAAATAAGTGGCTCATACTCGCAGAAAAAGGATTACAGGCAACTCACAAATCATTTTTTCTTTGGGTTCTCCGGTTCCCTCCCACAGTCCAAAAACATGCATTCAAGGTGAAGTGGCTGCTCTTATTTGCCCCTGTGAATGAGTGATGAATTGGCACCCTGTTCTGGGTATATCTGCCCAGTGCCTGAAACGTTCTCCCCTGGAAGGGCATGGGGAATCCCTGGTAGAGGATAAAGCTGAAGATAATGGATGAATGAACCATTAAATGGCGGCACGCTGGTTTAGTGTTTAGCATGTTCTCCTCTCAGCACTAGGGATTCAGGTTCGCATCCCAATCTGGGTGGAGTTTCATGTTCTCGTGTCCGTGTGGGTTTCCTTCGGGTTCTCCGGTTTCCTCCCACAGTCCAAAAACATGGATCACGGTCAATTGAGTTCTCCAAATTGCCCCATATAGAGTGTGTGTGTGTGTGTCCAGCGATGGATTGGCGTCCTGTCCTGGGTGTATCTGCCCAGCGCCCGAGACGTTCTCCCCTGGATGGACATGGGGAAACCCCCCCCCTCCCCCGTGCCCCTAGTAGTAGGGTATAAAGCGGATAATGAAGATAATGAATGAATGAGCCATTAAACCTTTACTCAATATCAGAATGAAGCAGAAAGGCTGATTCCAGGTCAGCAGTCCATTCTGAAATCTATATATCTCAATCCTAACATAAAAGAATGACCTCTCATAGTGACTCTCACAATGCAGGCAGTAAATTTTGTGCTCTGGGGGCAACTGCGATCTCTTCATAAGCTAATGCATACAGGGCAAGAGGTTACAGCCTAAAGATAAGAGGCATAAATAAAAGGATGAGCGCGATGGCTCGCAGAAGCATAAAACAGCAGAGCCTATGTGTCTGTGTAAATTGCGAGACACAGGGTACACGCCGAAATGGTTCTTTTATTCCAGCTAAAGCAAGATTTACCTAACGTTCTGCTCCATTAACATGGCCTTTAGCTTTCAGCTCGGGATTTTCACACACTGAAAGAGGAGGCAGCTAATGCTTTAAAGATGAACTCCTTTAAACATACAATACAACCACAATGACTAACCTCCTCACCTTCAGGATTCTCTGCCTTTTGTAGAAGAACAAATGTGTGATACACACACACACACACACACACACACACACACACACACACACACACACACACACACACACACGCTTACCTGCAAAACATAACTAAGGATTTTAATAAATATATTAGGTTTACAGAGTGGTTAGCTCTTCTCAGCACTAGGTATTCCCAGTGGAGTTTCCATGTTCTCCCTGTGTCTGCGTGGGTTTCCTCTGGGTTCTCCGGTTTCCTCCCACAGTCCAAAAACATGGATTAAGGTCAAAGGAATTCTCCAAATTGCCCCATATAGAGTGTGTGTGTGTGAGTGAGTGTGTGCATGGTGATAGATTGGCGCCCTGTCCTGGATGTATCTGCCCAGCGCCCAAAACATTCTCTCCTGGATGGGCATGGAGAACCTCCCCCCTTGTAGAGGACACTAATAGAGGATAAAGCGGAAGATAATGGCTGGATGGATGAAAATGTAAAAGTTGGGGCGGGCGGCACGGTGGCTTAGTGGTTGACATGTTCTCCTCTCAGCACTAGGGATTCCCGGTTCGAATCCAAATCTGGGTGGAGTTTCCATGTTCTACCCGTGTCCATGTGGGTTTCCTCCGAGTTCTCCCGTTTCCTCCCACAGTCCAAAAACATGGATCAAGGTAAATTGAATGCTCCAAATTGCCCCATATAGAGTGTGTTTGTGTGAGTGAGTGTGTGTCCAGTGATAGATTGGTGTCCTGTCCTGGGTCTATCTGCCCAGCACCCGAAACATTCTCCCCTGGATGGACATCTGGAACCCCCGCGACCCTAATAGAGGATAAAGCAGAAGATAATGGATAGATGGAGTTTTGTGTTCTGTATCATAGCTATAATAACATTAACTTAATTATCACAATGTGTTATTTCTATTCCACATCATGAGGAAACCTTTATAACCCCATAATTCCTCAACCTCAAGCCAGGTCATTAACCTCTGTGATCATGCTCTTATTCTGACTCATTAATTCTTCCCTTAATCGCATTTCTATGCAGATATTCATTGGCCTGACATTTTAATAGCAATTAGTGGCAAAGATTTTTCAATGCATTCAACGTGGATGAATTAAGCTCAGATATTTAAATGCTAATCAGTGGCCTGTGTTTCATCTTCATACATCTTCATCTTCTGTGGACATGATATATTTATATTCATATTAAATGCTGCTATATTTATATTTTATATTCATTTATTTATATCTATTATATATTACTTTTTATATATAGTGTGTATATATATATGTGTGTATATATATATATATATATATATATATATATATATATATATATATATATATATATATATATATATATTCTTAAATTTATTTTTTATACTGTTTATACAGCCATCCATCCATTATCTTCCGCTTTATCCTCTATTAGGGTCGAGGGGGGGTTCCCATGCCCATCCAGGAGAGAACATTTCAGGTGCTGGACAGATACACCCAGGATAGGACACCAATCCATCGCTGGACACACAATCACTCACACAGACACACTCTATATGGGGCAATTTGGAGAACTCATTTGACTTGATCCATGTTTTTGGACTGTGGGAGGAAACCGGAGAACCCGGAGGAAACCCACGCGGGCACGGGGAGAACATGGAAACTCCACCCAGATTGGGATTCGAACCGGGAATCCCTAGTGCTGATTGGAGAACATGCTAACCATTAAGCCACTGTGCCACCTTTATGTACATATATTTATATATTATATTTATAGTTTAAATATTCTAGAATATATTTATATAATATATATATATATAAAAGTGTCTGCTAAATGACTAAATAAATATTTATACTTGTAGTTGTATATTATATATAATATTTATTCATAGTTGTATATTATTATATTTCACATATCTATATACTGTATTAAAATTTTTTTTTAATTTTCTTCTTAAAAATTTTAATTTAAATTATTACTTTAAAATCACACGGTAATCAGGGTCCGTGACCCATAATTTCATTCTTATCTCATGTACTTGAATTTTCTTAAATCTTGAATCTGATAGAACAGCTATGAGGCCCTTTTTTAGTCCTTTTTCTCCGGATTTTACTCTCGAGAGTCATTTATAAGAACATGCTGTGTCATTTTATTATCCCACAGCTCTTTTGATGACTTAATGCATCTTCTAGGCGGAATAAGGCCAACCATTCATAATGGAACCATCAACACAGTATGGATTTCAAACTGACGCATGGTTCTAACAGCTGCTTTTTTTGCGATGCAGCTGAAGGTCGAACCTTGAGTCTGAATGTGTCACTGTCATCAGAAACAGACGAACAAATTATCGTTGGCCTGCTTTTTGACCTGATTAGAATCAGCTGAAAGGTCATGTGTTCCACTTAGTTCTCCACCAGGGTCACAGTAGAACTCGGGGGGGGGGGGGGAGGGGGGGGGAATGTTTTCTATGCTGGGCAGATACACCCAGGACAGGACGCCAATCTATCACTGGGCACACACTCACTCCCACAGACACTCTATATTGGGGCAATTTAGTGCAGTTAATTCCCCTTGAATCAATGTTTTTGGACTGTGGGAGGAAACTGGAGAACCTAGGGAAACACTCTGGGACATACGGAGAACATGAAAACTCCATCCATCCATCCATTATCTTCAGCTTTATCCTCGACCAGGGTCGCGGGAGGTGTGTGGGGGGGTTCCCCATGCCCATCCAGGGGAGAACGTTTTGGGCGCTGGGCAGATACATCCAGGACAGCACACCAATCACTCTATATGGGGCAATTTGGAGCATTAAATTGACCTTGATCCATGTTTGTGGACTGTGGGAGGAAACCGGAGAACCCAGAGGAAAAACCCATGCGGACACGGGGAGAACATGGAAACTCCACCCAGATTGGGATTCGAACTTGGGAATCCCTCGCGCTGAGAGGAGAACATGCCAACCACTAAGCCACCGTGCCGCCCCAACAATAAATTTATCCATCCATTATCTTCTGCTTTATCCTCTATTAGGGTCGCGGGGGGGGTTCCCCATGCCCATCCAGGGGAGAACGTTTTGGGCGCTGGGCAGATACACCCAGGACAGGACACCAATCTATCACTGGGCACACACTCACTCACTCACACAGACACACTCTATATGGGGCAATTTGGCGAATTAAATTGACCTTGATCCATGTTTTTGGACTTTGGAGATCCCGGAGGAAACCCACGCGGACACGGGGAGAACATGGAAACTCCACCCAGATTGGGATTCGAATCAGAAATCCCTAGAGCC
>JAFMOD010000735.1:1458202-1533744 GCA_019802435.1 Corydoras maculifer
TGTGTGTGTGTGTGTGTGTATGTTTATGTATGTGTATGTAAATGTGTATGTTTATGTATGTGTGTATGTATGTATGTGTGTGTGTGTGTATGTGTATGTTTATGTATGTGTGTATGTATGTATGTGTGTGTGTGTGTATGTTTATGTATGTGTGTGTATGTGTGTGTATGTGTATGTATATGTGTATGTGTGTATGTATGTATGTGTGTGTGTGTGTATATGTTTATGTATGTGTGTGTATGTATATGTGTATGTTTATGTGTGTGTATGTGTATGTTTATGTATGTGTGTATGTATGTATGTGTGTGTGTGTGTGTGTGTGTGTATATATGTGTGTGTGTGTGTGTGTGTGTGTTTATCTTTTCTGCTGATGTGGTCCTCAGTTCCCTCAGTGTAATGGGGTTAATGATGTGAGTTATTACACACTGCTTTAATCAGAGTTCAGAGAGAACTTAATGCTGTGCCAACAACACACACACACACACACACACACACACACACACACACACACACACACACACACACCTACTACTGCATCACTCCAGCATCCCATAATATCAGCTCCCTCATTAATCAGCCAGCGACCAAAGTCTGAGGTGAAGCATCTGACCAAACATCCAACCAGGGCACCCAGCCAACTCTCTCTATGACCTCATCATGCATTGCCTATGATGTCATCACATCTTGCTAAATAAAACAATCCCGGCATTTTAATCATCACGTAAAATAAATACGCTCGATGACATCATGACATGAACTAAATAGTTCACTAAATAGTCTAAAGAACGAGGTTCACTTCAAAGTCTTTGTATGAAGGTTTACATTTAGCATTTAATTAATGAGGGTGGCTTAGTGTTTAGCATGTTCTCCTCTCAGCGCTAGGGATTCTCGGTTCGAATCCCAATCTGGGTGGAGTTTCCATGTTCTCCCCGTGTCTGTGTGGGTTTCCTCCGGGTTCTCCGATTTCCTCTCACAGTCCAAAAACATGGATCAAGTCTATTGAATTCTCCAAATTGCCCCATATAGAGTGTGTCTGTGTGAGTGAGTGTGTGCCCAGTGATAGATTGGCGCCCTGTCCTGGGTGTATCTGCCCAGCGCCCGAAACATTCTCTCCTGGATGAGCATGGGGACACACACACCCCTCCCCCACGACCCTAGTAGAGGATAAAGCGGAAGATAATAGATGGATGAATTTAATTAATGAGGCTGCATTAACTGACGAGCTTTACCAAGCCATCTATTTGAAATATGTGTCTGAGCACTTAAGCTCATTACACTGCAGGTCCTGGAGGTAGAGACATGATTTAGGGATGGACTGATGGATGGATACACAATTTAAGGAAGCTGTTAATATTCTAAGACATGCTTAGCTCATAATTGTGAAGATAGATCTTTCTGCAGGGCAGCACGGTGGCTTAGTGGTTGGCATGTTCTCCTCTCAGCGCTAGGATTTCTGAATTTGAAAGTTCGAATCCCAATCTGAGTGGAGTTTCCATCTTCTCCCCGTGTCCATGTGGGTTTCCTCTGGGTTCTCCGGTTTCCTCCCACAGTCCAAAAACATGGCTCAAGGTCAATTGAGTTCTCCAGATTGCCCCATAAAGAGTGTGTATGTGAGTGTGTTTCCGGCGATAGATTGGCATCCTGTCCTGGGTGTATCTGCCCAGCGACACGACCCTAGTAGAGGATAAAGTGGAAGATAATGGATGAATAGATGAATTTAATGGTGGCTCAGTGGTTAGCATGTTCTCCTCTCAGCACTAGGGATTCCTGGTTCAAATCCCAATCTGGGTGGAGTTTTCATGTTCTCGTGTCCACGTGGGTTTCCTCCGGGTTCTCCGGTTTCCTCCCACAGTCCAAAAACATGGCTCAAGGTCAATTGAGTTCTTCAAATTGCCCCATATATTGTGTGTGTGAGTGAGTGAGTGTGTGTCCAGGGATAGATTGGTGTCCTGTCCTGGGTGTATCTGCCCAGCGCCCGAAACCTTCTCCCCTGGATGGGCATGGAGAACCCCCTGACCCTAATAAATAGAGGATAAAGCGGAGGATAATGGATGGATGGATTTGTTTGGTAGGAACAATAAAGCCGTAACAAAGTTCCTGCTTTGCGTTTGTGTTGGGGTTTATTGCTGAATCCCAGGCTTTGCGTCAGACTGATGTATCCGCTGCGGTTCTATTCCTCTCTGCTGTTTACACATTATACAGAATGAGGGAGGAGTCACGTGAGTCAGGCCGTGAGCATTTCTTTCGGCCTGAACTCTGCAGCTGAGCGTTAGATGTCGCGGCGGTTTCACAGTCGCTGACGTTTATGGTTTGTTATTCCTTTATCTGCACCCAGCACTGCTCCCTGAACACACTCTCTCCTACAGTGTGGTTCAAGTCATCCACACTTTATTTCAGCTTCTGTCAACACTTGCAAATATTCAGCGGTCTGTAAAGACAGCCGGCCGCCTCGCCTCGCCTCGCCTCGCCTCGCCGGTGTGAGCGCATCGCTGCAACATGACTTTCATGCACCCCAGGTTCCCGGCTTTCTTCCCTCAGATAAGAGAATTCTCCGTCGCTTCAGCCTCAAATCCCCCCCGACAAGATGCTCTGTACCTCCGCTAATACGATTAAACACGCACCGCAGAACGTTCTGTCATATCCTCCGCTGCAAGGACAGTGAGGATTAGACCTCGAAAATAAACTCCGGCACTCTGTGTACACCACATTTAAAATAAATTCATTAAAATGTGTTTATTTTAATCAAGGTGTATTTTATTTATCCATCCATTAGCTTCCGCTTTATCCTCTGCTAGGGTCAAGGGGATGGGGGGTCGTTTCGGGCGCTGGGCAGATACACACAGGACAGGGTGCCAATCTTTGGCTGGGCACACACTCACTCACACAGACCCACTCTATATGGGGCAATTTGGAGAACTCAATTGACCTCCAGGCGGCTTTAGGTGGTTTAGTGTTTAGCATGTTCTCCTTTCAGCACTAGGGATTCCCGGTTGGAATCCCAATCTGGGTGGAGTTTTCATGTTCTCCCTGTGTTTGTGTGGGTTTCCTCCGGGTTTTCCGGTTTCCCCCACAGTCCAAAACATGGATCAAGGTCAGTTGAGTTCACCAAATTGCCCCATATAGAGTGTGTCTGTGTAAGTGAGTGTGTGTCCAGTGATAGATTGGTGTCCTGTCCTGGATGTATCTGCCCAGTGCCCAAAATGTTCCCCCCTGGATGGGCATGGGGAACCCCCCCCAGGACCCTAATATAGGATAAAGTGGAAGATATTGGATGGATGGAATTGACCTTCATGTTTGTGGGAGGAAACCAGAGAACCCGGAGGAAACCCACATGGACACGGGGAGAACATGGAAACTCCACCCAGATTGGGATTCGAACCGGGAATCCCCAGTGCTGAGAGGAGAACATGCTAACCACTAGGCCACCGTGCCACCCTATTTTTTATTTATATTTATTCATTTAAATCTTAAACCCTTTTCACTTTTCGCCGACATGGTGGCTTAGTGGTTAGCATGTTCTCCTCTCAGCACTAGGGATTCCCGGTTCGAATCCCCATCTGGGTGGAGTTTCCATGTTCTCCCCGTGTCCCTGCTCTCCAAGTTTCCTCCCACAGCACAGAAACATGGATATAAGGGCTGCTCCAAATTGCCCTTATATAGTGTGTGTGCCCGGTGAAAGATTGGATTGGACCTCTGTTTCCTTTTTTGGCATCTTAACACCTTAAAACCCAGTTTGCAATGAGTCCTTGCTGGACCCCCTTTTAACTCTATATGAACCACATTCTATAAATTCAGGAGAACGAGTGTCCCCTCATTTGAGAAATCCACGCTGAGTCAGCTGGTTGATGTTTAATGTCTTGTTCACATGTTAATGTTAACGTTCCGCGCACTTCTTAACTTCAGGTACCTAATGTCTCAGATGTGGATGAGGACTGTGAGACTCAGTAGGGTTCCGCAGGTGTCCAGACAATGGCGGCGGTTCCGGCTGGGTGGCTGCAGCCTGTAGCCTCCGCTTTTATAGCTGAGTAGCTCGAGGGGACGGCAGACAGGGCAGGGCGTCTTGATGTGGGGTGGAAGTAGGGGGGGGGTTGGCTGTGAGAGGGGGGGCAGTGACAAGTGGTAAGTGCATGATGAATGGAAGAAGTGAGACATGACTGTGTCTCAGTTTAATAAGACTCAGACTGAGGGAGACATATATATATATAAACTGTTTTAAGACGGATAATCCGGTCCTTAAATCTGATTGGCTGAGCCGTTTGTCCTATCGACAATAATGCACACCGCTTCACATTCGTGATATACATTATTTGAAATCATATGTCATAAATGGAAATACACAGCGGTGGCATGGTCGCTTATTGTTTAGCATGTTCTCCTCTCAGGACTAGGGATTCCCCATTCTTACCGTGTCCGCATGGGTTTCCTCCGGGTTTTCCAGTTTCCTCCCACAGTCCACAAACATGGATCAAGGTCACTGGAATTCTCCAAATTGCCCCATATAGAGTGTGTCTGTGTGAATGAGTGTGTGTCCAGTGATAGATTGGTGTCCTGTCCTGGGTGTATCTGCCCAGCGCCCGAAACGTTCTTCCCTGGATGGACATGGGGACCCCCCCCCCCCCACGACCCTAGCAGATAATAAATAAATGGATAATAAAATCAAGGGCGGCACAGTGGCTTAGTGGTTAGCATGTTCGCCTCTCAGCGCTAGGGATTCCCGGTTCGAATCCCAATCTGGGTGGAGTTTCCATGTTCTCCCCGTGTCCACGTGGGTTTCCTCTGGGTTCTCCGGTTTCCTCCCACAGTCCACAAACATGGATCAAAGTCACTTGAACTCTCCAAATTGCCCCATATAGAGTGTGTCTGTGTGAGTGAGTGTGTGTCCAGTGATAGATTGGCGTCCTGTCCTGGGTGTATCTGCCCAGCGCCTGAAACGTTCTCCCCTGGATAGACATGGGGACCCCCCCTCCCCCGCGACCCTAGTAGAGGATAAAGCGTAAGATAATGGATGGATGGATATATTAACAATTAACACAATATAGGGGCAATAAGACACTCTTAGACATTCATTTATATAAATATATATTGTTAATATAAAACAATACAACAGTGACAGAAACTCTTGTTGACACACAGATCATTTAATTTGAGAACCGTGTTTTTATAAAAGGAATCAGAACATGGGTCTCTTCTCCCCCCTTCTACTGACCTTCACGCCACAGACTCTCGAGGAAGAGAAGTGATGAGCTGGTGGTGTAGTGTCCTCACCTCTGAACCCTTTACTCATCCTCCCTGCTTTTCCATCACTCACCAAGGAGGCAGAAATCCCATAATCCCCGTCTCCCCTGCACCCCACCACACCCGGGCCCCTTTTTCCCAGATGTTTCCCATTAAACAGGGGGCCTTTCAGCATGAACCTATTCTCTACTTGCTGAGAGACAGCGTAAGAAGGAGCGACGGTGGCAAACAAGGAGGAGGACGGGCAGCCCGAGAGACAGAAGGGGGGAGGGAAGGGGAGGGGGTGGACAAAACCTAAAAAGAGAATGTCTTAGAAGTGAAAGAGGCATTGGGAGAAACGGGGCGAATGAGGCAGAAGTGGGTGGCATTCGAAGACAAAGCTGTGGTTCAGTGGTCAGGAGTTGTTTTGGTTCCAGCATGTTCATGAATAAGAACCTGGACTCAGAATGGAATCTGGGGGACGAATCTGAGCGGCAGAGCGATTAGGATCAGGGCGCTGGTAGGACGCCGGCTACATTAAAAGCAGGTTTTATTTAGAACCTTGCACAAACATGTGAATACTGAATAATCTATGTGGTTATCAGTATTTACTGCGTCTGATTTCATTTCAGTACTTTAATGTTTTGGCAAAATTTCATGCTCTTATTTTTCGAATGACCAAATCAAATCAAAATCTAATCTACATGCGTAGAGTACAGAGTACAGCCAGCAGTGAAATCTCCACAATAAAGTTTACAATTACAAATTAGGTAGATTATATATATATATATATATATATATATGGCACGGTGGCTTAATAGCGACCCTAATAGAGGATAAAGCGGGTGATAATGAATGAATAAATGAATATATTTATATATATATTTGGGGGTGGCACGATGGTTTATTGGTTTAGTGGTTCGAATCCCCAACTGGGTGGAGTTTCCATGTTCTCCCTGTGTCCGCGTGGGTTTCCACTGGGTTCTCCGGATTCCTCCCACAGTCCAAAAACATGGATCAAGTCAAATGAATTCTCCAAATTGCCCCATATAGAGTGTCTGTTTGAGTGAGTGTGTGCCCAGCAATAGATTGACGCCCTGTCCTGGGTGTATCTGCCCAGCGCATGAGATGTTCTCCCCTGGATGGGCAGGGGGAACCCCCCGCGATCCTAATAGAGGATAAAGCGGAAGATAATGGATGGATGCATCTACAGTATATATATATTTGGGCGGCATGGTGGCATAGTGGTTAGCATGTTCTCCTCTCAGTGCTATGGATTCCCGGTTTGCATCCCAATCTGGGTGGAGTTTCCATGTTCTCCCCGTGTCCACGTGGGTTTCCTCCGGGTTCTCTGGTTTCCTCCCACAGTCCAAAAACATGGCTCAAGTCAATTGAATACCCCAAATTGCCCCATATAGAGTGTGTTTGTGTGAGTGAGTGTGTGTCCAGCGATAGATTGGCGCCCTGTCCTGGGTGTATCTGCCCAGCGCCCGAAACGTTCTCCCCCGGATGGGCGCCACTGTAGAGGATTAAGAGGACAATAATGGATGGATATAAAACACTGTAAATATCATGTCTTTGTTGTTGAGTCTCTAGAATAAATAAATTGGATATAAATGAAAATAGATTCCTCCGTTTTAATCGATTTCGGATTTCGTCGATAGCTCGCGGACGGATTAGCAACAAAACGAAAGGTTCCACCTTAATAGCAAATCAAAGTCGTCCAAATTCCGCTTTCCTGAACAGAGCAACAGAAACACTGTACATTAAAATGAATCCCCAGAGCTAAGCTTCACTAAAATAACATAATAACACGGCCATTAAGCGTACGTGTGTGAACTACCTGTGTGTTTGTCTTTACAAGCCCAGCGTTGATGGGAACCTCAGGAGCAATATCATTAAACAGGAGGCAATAACAACGTCTTTCATATTACACAGCAGATAAAAGAGCCATTCGATTTTAAAACCTCAATATGAAGCTGTTTTAAACGATTGGTCTCATCCGTCTTCTGATCAAGGTCGAAAAAAAAAAAAAATATATATATAAACCTCTAATCTAATGGGCACCTGTCCCTCATTTAATGGACTGATTGTCTCCGTTGGGTGATTGGTTTATTTTGTGCACGTGACTGGGTGTTTTTTGTATTTAGTTTCCATCTTCCATTTCCCCGGTGCACGTCTTTGTTTGAGTCATAACCTCCGGTGTTTCGTTGGTGTCCCTACACCATTTTTAAATTATAAATCCTGTTTTGTTTTTATGCCCGGTGTCACCGACCTCTTCTTCCACGCTCAAGCACAGTACAGCGCTGGGCATTTATCCCCGTGCAGGTTGTATGCGTGGGAGCGTTCCCAGGAAATGCTCACCAGGCGTGAGCGGCGTACGCATTTCCTCCCGCGGAGCCGATCTCCCGGGGAAGAGCGAGCTTCTAACACTAATTTCATTTATTCATTCATTCATTCATTCATTATCTCCCACTTATCCTCTATTAGGGTCATAGTGGGGGGGTTCCCCATGCCCATCCAGGGGAGAACGTCTCGGGCGCTGGGCAGATAGACCCAGGACAGGGCGCCAATCCATCGCTGGGCATAATTTCATTTATTTTGATATTTTATTTCTGCTTCTGCTTTTTAATTTTGCTTTTCTTATTGTATGACTGTGTTTTAATGTTTTACTGCTCTATTCATTTTGTAAAGCGTCTTTGAGGTCCCTAAAAGCACTATATGAATAAAATGTATTATTATTTTTTTTTTTCAATAATTTTTATTAAACAGACATTTCACACGCTTCCCTTATTTTCCTTCCCCCCCCCTTTCCCTTCCCACCCAAACGTACCCACCTAGATTAAAGGGGGAAAAAATAAATATTTAAAATAAATAAATAAATATTAATAATTATAAAATGGGGGGGGGGGGGGGGGGGGGGGGGGGGGGGGGGGGGGGGGGGGGGGGGGGGGGGGGGGGGGGGGGGGGGGGGGGGGGGGGGGGGGGGGGGGGGGGGGGGCCGGGTTCTCCGGTTTCCTCCCACAGTCCAAAAACATGGATCAAGTTAATTGAATTCTCAAAATTGCCCAATTTAGAGTGTGTATGTGTGAGTGAGTGTGTGCCCAGCGATGGATTGGCGCCCTGTCCTGGGTCTATCTGCCCAGCGCCCGAGACGTTCTCCCCTGGATGGGCATGGGGAACCCCACCGCGACCCTAATAGAGGATAAGCGGAAGATAATGAATGAATGAATGAATTATAAAATGAAATAAGATACAAATATAATAATAATAAATTAATTAATTTTAAAAAATCATAGTTTAAAATAAATAAATAAAATAACAAAGGGAAAAAAAGGGGGGCGGGAAAGGCGGGAAATCAAAATGTATTATTATTCCATCCATCCATTATCTTTCACTTTATCCTCTATTAGGGTCGCGGTGGGGTTCCCCATGCCCATCCAGGGGAGAACGTTTCGGGCGCTGGGCAGATACACCCAGGACAGGACGCCAATCTATTACCGTGCACAAACTCACTCACACAAACACACTCTATATGGGGCAATTTGGAGCATTCAGTTTACCTTGATCCATGTTTTTAGACTGTCAAGGTCAATTGAATGCTCCAAATTGCCCCATATAGAGTGTGTTTGTGTGAGTGAGTGTGTGCCCAGTGATAGATTGTGGATAAAGTGGAAGATAATGGATTAATGGATGGCGCTAACAGTAACGTATTAACTTTTAATTAGCAGACTTCACCTAACGAGGGCTTTGAGATTTGTGCACATTACAAGTGCACGCTGAATAAATCCGAAGCAACCGGTGAAAACCAAATCTGATGATGTTCAAAGTCAACGACATGGATGTTCCACCATAATGGTTCTCTATTTTTGAGATTATGGCATATAAGACATTCCTCAGATAACATTTGTGATCCAGCACACCGCCACACTCAATTGCCGCCGCACGGTGGGCACTCCTGCTAATGTAGGTCACCGGTTCCACGGTCTCTTCGACCCTGGATCAGCCGGTGGGTGAATGTTTCACCCGCAGACAGAAGATGGGCATTCATGATTACATTGTTGTTCGGTGCAGAAATGGCAGGAATGTAGAGGTCCTGCAGTCAGCCGTTGTATGGAAGTGTTTTTAACGTTGGGAACGTTTCTTGGAGTGGGATTCAATAAGAAGTGCTTGAATTTGTGATACTGGAATTTATTATAGGTGTAAATGTCTCTTTCTCTGGCGGCATAGTGGCTTAGTGGTCAGCATGTTCGCCTCTCAGTGCTGGGGATCCAGGTTTGAATCCCGATCTGGGTGGAGTTTCCACGTTCTCCCCATGGGTGTATCTGCCTACCCCCCCCCCACAACCCTAGCACAGAATTAAGCAGTCATGGGCTTGTGGTTAAGGAACCATCTTTGTGACCTAAAGGTCTCCGGTTCGATTCCCAGTCCTACCAAATACTATGGCTGAAGGCACCTGACCCCAATTGCTCCCCGGGTGCCGTCTTCAAGGCTGCCCACCTCTCCGGACACGTGTTCTCACGTCGCCAGTGTGTGTGTGTGTTTCACTGCTGATTCACTGATGGGATAAATGTGGAGGACAAATTCCTCTGTATGTACAGTAGGCAAAATAAATCATAATAAAAAATAATAATAATAATAACAATAATAAAGGGGCATGGTGGTTTAGTGGTTAGCACGTTCTCCTCTCAGCACTTTCCATGTTCTCCCCGTGTCTGCGTGGGTTTCCTCCGGGTTCTCTGGTTTCCTCCCACAGTCCAAAAGCATGGATCAAGTCAATTGAGTTCTCCAAATTGCCCCATATAGAGTGTGTATATGTGCCTGTCTGTGTGAGTGAGTGTGTGCCCAGTGATAGATTGGCGCCCTGTCCTTGGTCTATCTGCCCAGCGCCCGAAAAGTTCTCCCCTGGATGGGCATGGGGAACCCCACCGCGACCCTAATAGAGGATAAAGCGGAAGATAATGAATAAATGAAATAATAATAATACAGCGAAAGATGGATGGATGGATGTCACTTTCTTATCCCTGTGACTGTAGTTAATGTTTTGGGCTCTTTCTACTGACTCGGTGCACAACAACTTACAGATATGTCTTCTTTTTGCAGCCGATGCTCAGGTCACTCTGCACATGGAGGAAAATGTGGAGGTCTATAAGGGCGTGTCTGCTGTAATCCACTGCAACTACAGCTTTGCTCAAGAACCCACCATGATGATGGTGCAGTGGTTTGTGGTACGTACATACTCTACTTGCCGTACACACTTCATAAAATAGAAACTGTAGGTTGAAATTAAAAAAATACCTCCATCATGATGGTGTGGGTTTTGAAGAGGGGGGGGGGGGTTCATCATGCCCATCCAGGGGAGAACGTTTGGGGCGCTTGGCAGATACACCCAGGACAGGGCACCAATCCATCACTGGACACACACTCACTCACACAGACACACTCTATATGGGGCAATTTGCAGAATTCCATTGACCTTGATCCATGTTTTTGGACTGTGGGAGGAAACCGGAGAACCCGGATGAAACCCATGCGGACACGGGTAGAACATAGAAACTCCACCCAGATGGGGATTCAAACCGGGAAACCCTAACGCTGAGAGGAGAACATGCTAACCACTAAGCCACCATGCCACCAAGTACTTTATTGAAATGTGTATGTGTAAAATGTGTATGTGTAATGTATGTGTACTGTATGTGTACCTTATGTGTACTGTATGTGTACCTTATGTGTAATGTATGTGTACCTTATGTGTGCTATATGTGTACGTTATGTGTAATGTATGTGTACTGTATGTGTACCTTATGTGTACTATATGTGTACCTTATGTGTAATGTATGTGTACCTTATGTGTAATGTATGTGTACCTTATGTGTACTATATGTGTACCTTATGTGTAATGTATGTGTACCTTATGTGTGCTATATGTGTACGTTATGTGTAATGTATGTGTACTGTATGTGTACCTTATGTGTACTATATGTGTACCTTATGTGTACTATATGTGTACCTTATGTGTAATGTATGTGTACCTTATGTGTACTATATGTGTACCTTATGTGTAATGTATGTGTACCTTATGTGTACTATATGTGTACCTTATGTGTACTATATGTGTACCTTATGTGTAATGTATGTGTACCTTATGTGTGCTATATGTGTACGTTATGTGTAATGTATGTGTACTGTATGTGTACCTTATGTGTACTATATGTGTACCTTATGTGTAATGTATGTGTACCTTATGTGTGCTATATGTGTACCGTATGTGTACTATATGTGTACTGTATGTGTACTATATCTGTAATGTATATGTGTACAGTATGTGTACCTTATGTGTACTGTATGTGTACCTTATGTGTACTGTATGTGTACCTTATGTGTACTATATGTGTACTGTATGTGTACTATATCTGTAATGTATATGTGTACCTTATGTGTAATGTATGTGTACCTTATGTGTGCTATATGTGTACCTTATGTGTACTATATGTGTACTGTATGTGTACTATATCTGTAATGTATATGTGTACTGTATGTGTACCTTATGTGTACTGTATGTTTACTAATCTATATTTCCTTTACCCCTAGCGTAATGCTGGAGGTAAAAGAGTCAGGATCTCCTACAGTGACCTCACCATGCAGAAAGTGGATGAAAACACGCCGTACACAAAGCGCATCGGGGTGACGGGGCACGTCTACGGTGAGAGTCTGACCATCGTGGATGTCGGCATCTCGGATGAGCGCGAGTTTTTCTGCCAGGTCAACGGCCTCGCAGCGGGCAACGAAGAGGGGAGGACCCACCTTACAGTTTTTGGTAAGAGTAATTATTGTAAGCTGATCTATAGAGTGTGCAAGGGTCACGTACGGTTCAAAGGATAGCACACACACACTCACATCACGTCGCTGTTTCCGCAGACCCCCCGGAGCATCCCGTGATTGAGGCAGTTCAGTCTGGTGTCTCGGTGATGAATGCCTTACCATCAAAGGTTAGTATCAGACCCCCTGCTTATTATTAATGTGCTTCCTTTGAGCAGAGAGCTGGAAATAAATCAAACACTCTGTTCTGTTTGCACTCAGATCGCAACGTGTGAAACCAGCGAGGGCTTCCCCAAACCAAACATCACCTGGTACCGCAACCACCAACGGCTGCACCCCAAAACCGGCAGTAAGTATACAGAACCCGAGAACAAGAGCGTTACTACAGATTATTCATTCATTCATTCATTATCTTCTGCTTTATCCTCTATTAGGTTCGAAGGGGGGGGGGGATTTCTCCATGCCCATCCAGGGGAGAACGTTTCGGGCGCTGGGCTGATACACCCAGGACAGGACACCAATCTATCACTGAGCACACACTTACTCACACACACACTCTATATGGGGCAATTTGGAGAACTCAATTGACTTGATCCATGTTTTTGGACTGTGGGAGGAAACCGGAGAACCAGGAGGAAACCCACACAGACATGGGGAGAACATGGAAACTCCACCCAGATGGGGATTCGAACCAGGAATCCCTAGTGCTGAGAGGAGAACATGCTAACCACTAAGCCACCATGCCGCCCTGCTTCACATACAATCCCTAGATATTGTCAACAGCATTGGAGCCAGGGATGAGAAGATCGTTTTTGTAATTAATCATGATTAAAAACTTTACAGTTAATAATAATTTGGAGGAGCTCTTATGGTGGCACGTCTTGCATGGAACGAGTTTTCTTTAAAATGGATATGGGAGGAAACCGGAGAACCCGGAGGAAACCCACGTAGACACGGGGAAAACATGATAACTCCATCCAGATGGGGATTCGAACCGGGAATCGCTAGCGCTGATGGGAGAACATACTAACCATTAAGCCAGCGTGCCGCCTACTACAGATTAAAACCTAAATATAAATACATTCTAATCAATCCTCATGCTTTTTGTCTTGACCTGCTTTTAATGGCAGCACCCCTTTATCACCTGAGTGAGTACTTTATTGATTACCAGCTGAGGGCGGATCATAAATAACAGCTGGACAGAGCACGTTTTAGTTAATTATATCAATACGAGTTCAAAGCAGGGCAGCACGGTGCTAAAAAAAGTTAAGGAAAATTAAGAAAAAATTTCAAATAAGCAAAAAAACATCCATTATCTTCTGCTTTATCCTCTACTAGGGTCGCGGGGGGGGTTCCTCATGCCCATCCAGGGGAGAACGTCTCGGGCGCTGGGCAGTTACACCCAGGACAGGGCGCCAATCCATCGCTGGACACACACTCACTCACACAAACACACTCTATATGGGGCAATTCGGACAGAGCACGTTTTAGTTAATTATATCAAAACGAGTTCAAAGGAAGGTGGTACGGTGGCTGGTACGGTGTTTAGCATGTTCTCCTCTCAGCTCCGTTCGAATCCCCATCTGGGTGGAGTTTCCACGTTCTCCCCGTGTCCGTGTGGGTTTCCTCCGGGTTCTCCGGTTTCCTCCCACAGTCCAAAAACTTACATATAAGGTGAATTGGATGTTCTAAATGACCCCCCTATAGTCTTTGTGACGAATCCCAATCTGGGTGGAGTTTCCATGTTCTCCCCGTGTCCACGTTTCTAGTAAGTTCTCCAAATTGCCCCATATAGAGTGTGTCTATAGTGTGCCCAGTTATCGATTGGCGTCCTGTCCTGGGTCTATCTGCCCAGCGCTATAAACGTTCTCCCCTGGATGGGCATGGGGAACCCCCCGCGACCCTAATAGAGGATAATGGATGGATGGATAGTCTGTGTGAGTGAGTGTGTGACCAGCAATCGAGTGGGGTGCCGTAGCTCAGTGGTTAGAGTGTTGGGCTATCAATCTGAAGGTTGTGGGTTCAAGCCCCAGATTACCAATGTGGGTCTTTGAGTCTTCATTGCTCCAGGGGTGCTGTATGCCCATCCCTGGGATCTGACCCCAAACAGGATAGGATATGTGTAAGCTGCTTTGGATGAAATGTAACATGCTGATATAATGTGTTTCAGCAGTTTCTCTAACCGTTTTTAGAATAAGCATCTTATAATCTCCTTGTTTTGGTGTAAACAGAGGTGAACGTGGTCACCCTGGTGAGCAAGGAGTCCAGTGGACTGTTCACAGTGCAGAGCGAGCTTCAGTACAAGGTGATCAGAGAGGACAGGGATGCCACATTCTCCTGCGAGGTCAGCTACTACGTTCCCGGCAGCATCTTAACGGCCAAGTCTAAAGACATCAACATCACAGTGCACTGTAAGTAATGTTTCATCTTCCTTATCTATTTATTTCATATAACTTTAAGACACGGCGGCACGCTGGGTTAATGGTTGGCATGTTCTCCTCTCAGCACTAGGATTTCCCGGTTCGAATCTCAATCTAGGTGGAGTTTCCATGTTCTTCCCGTGTCCACGTGGGTTTCCTCCGGGTTCCCCGTTTCCTCCCACAGTCTAAAAACATGGGTCAAGTCAATTAAATTCTCCAAATTGCCCCATATAGTGTGTGTTTGTGTGAGTGAGTGAGTGTCTGGTGATAAATTGGCGTCCTGTCCTGGGTGTATCTGCCTAGCGCCTGAAACCTTCTCCCCTGGATGGGCATGGAGAACCCCCCGCGACCCTAATAGAGGATAAAGCAGAAGATAATGCGAGGATGAACTTGCACAATTATGGTGGCACAGTTGTTTAGTGGTTGGCATGTTCTCCTCTCAGCACTAGGATTTCCCGGTTCGAATCTCAATCTAGGTGGAGTTTCCATGTTCTCCCCGTGTCTGTGTGGGTTTCCTCCGGGTTCTCCGGTTTCCTCCCACAGTCCAAAAACATGGATCAAGGTCAATTGAACTCTCCAAATTGCCCCATATAGAGTGTGTATGAGTGAGTGAGTGTGTGCCCAGTGATAGATTGGCGCCCTGTCCTGGGTGTATCTGCCAAGCGCCCGAGACGTTCTCCCCGGGATGGGCATGGGGAACCCCCCACGACCCTAATAGAGGATAAAGTGGAAGATAAAGTTGAGAGTTCCAACGGTGACATTTTACTTTGATTCAATTAGATTTTAAATCTGTTTGATTAAATAAATAAAACAGCATGAAGATGGATTAGATACTCATCCTTTGTGAAAGCTTTAAATTCTGGTATTTGAATATTTGCCCCCCTCAGAATGGGGGCTCGTGGGTGCGATGCCTTGCCTTTAGAATTCCCGACTCCGGGGTTGTGATCCAGGCTGCCGTGGAGACACTTTGCTGAATGAGCCACAATTAATTGTCTGCGTGCGTCTCTGCCCCTCAGACCCAACAACCAATTTGAGAATGTGGATGGAATCACCCGAAGGTCTGGTCAAAGAGGGGGACACGGTGGAGATGCGTTGCCACGGAGATGGCAACCCCCCGCCAGCCATCACTTTCAGACAAGAACAAGTGAGAATGACCCCTTCTATTTTCATTCATTCTTCTTTTCAGGGTCTTCCTGCCCTGGGGAGGGCAGTGCAACAGTGAGAAACCCCAAACTCCCCCGGGAACAAGAAGACTGGAGAGTGAGAACTGGTTTCTTTAGCAATGGTTTCAGATTCATAGAACATCAAGGTTAAATATCCATTAACTGGAGGACTGATGATTATATGATGTCATAGACGAGTTCAAGCTGGACATAAAGAGGACATGAGCAGCTCAGCCGGGTTCTTTAGCAGGAACACCCGAGTAATGCTGGGTAATCCTTAACTTTGCGTTTAAAGTTCACCACAGTCGTAACCTTGGTTACTGTTGCCTTTCTGAGACCTATCCCAGTTGACCTTGTCCATTAACTAGGCGTTCTCATCCAACATAAACGGCAGGTTAGCACAGTGGACTGAATCCAAAGCATCGCAGTTATCTAATAAAATATTAATAATACAATCTGATAGGGCGGCACAGTGGCTTAGTGTTTAGCATGTTCTCCTCTCAGCTCTAGGGATTCCCAGTTCGAATCCCCATTTGGGTGGAGTTTCCATGTTCTCGTGTCCGTGTGGGTTTCCTCCCACAGTCCAAAAACATGGATCAAGGTCAATTGAATTCTCCAAATTGCCCCATATAGAGTGTCTGTGTGAGTGAGTGTGTGTCCAGTGATAGATTGGCGTTCTGTCCTGGGTCTATCTGCCCAGCGCCCGAAACGTTCTCCCCTGGATGGGCATTGGGCGGATGGCGGCTTAGTGGTTAGCATGTTCGCCTCTCAGCACTAGCGTGGGTCCACGTGGGTTTCCTCCGGGTTCTCCGGTTTCCTCCCACAGTCCAAAACCATGGATCAAGGTCAATTGAATTCTCCAAATTGCCCCATATAGAGTGTGTGAGTGTCTGTGAGAGTTTGTTTGTGCCCAGCGATGGATTGGCACCCTGTCCTGGGAGTTGTTCTCCCCTGGATGAGCATGGGGAACTGCCCTACGACCCAAGTGGAGGGTAAAGCAGAAGATAATGAATTGATGGATAATAATATCAAAGGCGGCACATTGGTTTAGTGGTTAGCATGTTCTCCTCTCAGCACTAGGGATTCCCGGTTCGAATCCCCATCTGGGTGGAGTTTCTCCCTGTGTTCGCGTGGGTTTCCTCCGGGTTCTCCGGTTTCCTCACACAGTCCAAAAACATGGATCAAGGTCAATTGAATTCTCCAAATTGCCCCATATAGAGTGTGTTTGTGTGAGTGAGTGTGTGTCCAGTGATAGATTGGCATCCTGTCCTGTATTTGCCCAGCGCCCGAAACGTTCTCCCCTGGATGGGCATGGGAGCCCCCCTCCCCCCCACCGGGACCCTAATAGAGGATAAAGCAGAAGATGATGGATGGATGCTTGGATTGAGATAGAATGACCTCATAATGTGTTTCCTGTGTCTCCTTCAGGGTGAATATCTGGATGCTGATGATGGACATCTGATCCTGAAAGACGTGACACGCAGAGATAGTGGAGTGTACTACTGCCAGCCTCTGGACCAGGACTCAGTCGAGCATGACGAGGTTGTGGGGAGTCTTTCTCTGATGGTGCACTGTGAGTAACAGCGGATGTGTTTTGCTCTTTGGGTCTCACTGTGTGAGAAAACTGGAATTCGTTGTTCTTCAGGCCATGTTCTCAAACCAGTTACATAAACATCCCGAGCCATTTTCTCAGTAGTTTCTGAATGGAGCTGTAGGACACGGTGATGGATCTGAAATCCACATGGTGAAGCAGAAGTGCAGACCGTCCTAACTCATGTCAGCGATAACTCATGGTCTAAGCGCAGATGTTTTATGTGTGTATAGATCTGGACCCAGCTGTGGTGGTTCCCAAAGACTCGGAGGTCATGCTGAAAGGAGAGAGTCTGTCCGCCACATGTAATGCATTGTCCTCTCTGGAGACACATACTACGTGGCACAAGGTACATTTACATCATCCATCATCCGTCCACTCACCCACTTTCACAAATTATAATCCAACATCCTCTCCTCATACATCTGAAGCATTTCAGAGGTCAGCTTTGGTCTGTTCCATCCAATATGGGGCCGGAGATTTGTATTTAAAAGAAATCAGGTCTGTCACGGGGTAACCAACAGAATAATACACAACATAATAAGATAGAAACCCAGAGCTGTTCAGATCTTAAAGGCTGATTGTGGATGGTATAGTTGTAAACTTCTGGTAACAGTAAGCTCTAGACCATCCATCCATTATCTTCTGCTTTATCCTCTATTAGGGTCGCGGGGGGGGGGGTTCCCATGCCCATCCAGGCGCTGGGCAAATACATCCAGGACAGGACACCAATCTATCACTGGACACACACTCACACAACACAAACACACTCTGTATGAGGCAATTTGGAGAATTCAGTTAACCTTGATCCATGTTTTTGGACTGTGGGAGGAAACCGGAGAACCCGGAGGAAACCCATGCGGACACAGGGAGAACATAGAAACTCCACCCAGATTGGGATTCGAACCAGGAATCCCTAGAGCTGAGAGGAGAACATGCTAAATATAAACATATGAAGAGTTTTCTTCATGACTAAATTGTAGATTCACACCTGAAGGCATCAACACTATGAATTAACATTAAAAGTGTGAAACAACTTCAGAGTCGCGTCACGGTGGCTTAGTGTTTAGCATGTTCTCCTCTCAGCGCTAGTGATTCCTGGTTCGAATCCCCATCTGGGTGGAGTTTCCATGTTCTCCCCGTGTCTGCGTGGGTTTTCTCCGGGTTCTCCGGTTTCCTCCCACAGTCCAAAACATGGATCAGGGTCAATTAAGTTCTCCAAATTGCCCCATATAGAGTGTGTATGCGTGCGTGTCTGTGTGAGTGAGTGTGTGCCCAGCGATAGATTGGCGTCCTGTCCTGGGTGTAGCTGCCCAGTGCCTAAAACGTTCTCCCCTGGACCCTAATAGACCCACCCAGGACAGGGCACAAATTTATCGCTGGATACACACTCACTCACACACACACACTCTATATGGGGCAATTTGGAGAACTCAATTGACCTCAATCCATGTTTTTGGACTGTGGGAGGAAACCGGAGAACCCGGAGGAAACCCATGCGGACATGGGGAGAACATGGAAACTCCACCCAGATTGGGATTCGAACTGGGAATTCCTAGAGCTGAGAGGAGAACATGCTAACCACTAAGCCACTGTGCCGCCCGTCTGTACTATATATATAGCAAACGGTCAACCCAGCTTCTCACAGCTTGTACAGAGCCAGACCAGTGGATTGTAATATTTGTAGTTCATCTTAGTGTTTATTGTTGATTAGGACAATCAGTGTAGTATTAATTAGTGTCAGTCAGAGCTACACAGTATATAAGATAAGCCATAATGCATAGAATCGAACCGGGGACCTTCAGGTCGCCTACCACTGCCCCGTCAGTGTGTTTGCTTTGTCCTGCAGTTCTGTGCTTGTTATTTTTATGTTTCTTTGTGTATTTAGGACGGGCTAGAGATCGCAACAGGTCACATCCTACATCTGCAGGACGCTACGTTTGATACAGCTGGACACTACAGTTGTGAGGTGACCGTTCCCTCCATCCCAGACTTGTCCACCCGCGGATCAGTTCATATAATTGTTCAAGGTGAATATCAGCTGAATGAAATCCCATCGATCCATCCATTATCTTCCGGTTTATCCTCTACTAGGGTTGCGGGGGGATCCAGAGGAGAACGTTTCGAGCGCTTGGCAGATACACCCAGGACAGGACGCCAATCTATCACTGGACACACACTCACTCACACACTCTATATGGGGCAATTTGGAGAATTCACTTGACCTTGGTCAATGTTTTTGGACTGTGGGAGGAAACCGGAGAACCCGGAGGAAACCCACGTGGACACGGGGAGAACATGGAAACGCCACCCAGATTGCGATTCAAACCAGGAGTCCCTTGTGCTGAGGGGAGAACATGCTAACCACTAAGCCCCCATGCCACCCCAACATAAAATTCATCCATCCAGCCATTATCTTCCACTTTCTTTTGTACTAGGGTCGCGGGGGTTCCCCATGCCCATCCAGGGGAGAACGTTTCGGGCGCTCTGCAGATACACCCAGGACAGGACGCCAATCTATCACTGGGCACACACTCACTCACGCATACACACTCTATATGGGGCAATTAGGAGAATTTGATTGACCTTGATCCATGTTTTTGGACTGTGGGAGGAAACCGGAGAACCCGGAGGAAACCCACACAGACACGGGGAGAACATGGAAACTCCACCCAGATGGGGATTCGAACCGGGAATCACTAGTGCTGAGAGGAGAACATGCTAATCACTAAGCCATTACAGTGTTTTTATCCCATTTATCCCATTCCAGTGTATTTAGCTTTAATTAGAAAAGTCATATACAGCATACGGCTAATGAAAGTGTATGTACACAAACTTTAAAGGGAATTAAATAAAGAAATAAGCAGTTTGGATTCAGAATATGTTATAAAATGAGATTAATGTTCTTCAAATCAGATGCTGTTGCTGATATGAGATAATATCCTTTCTATTAGGACCACCTGAGGTGACAGATGTGGAAACTGATGTGGAGATGATGGAGAGAGTGGGGAGGTGGGTGAACCTGACCTGTGAAGCAAGAGGGTTCCCTCGACCTGCTATCACATGGAGCGTGACAGGCAGCCCTGTAAGTAACCTTTATAATTTATAACCATGTATTAATACTATTGAGTATATGTGCTTCATCACTGCTTGTGTTCTTGAACTCTGTGTGTGTGTGTGTGTGTGTGTGTGTGTGTGTGTGTGTGTGTTTCAGAGCTGGCGTGAGATTGTGAAAAGTGAAACTGAGGACGTCATTCAGAGCGTCTTGACTCTGAAAGTGACGACTGACACGCTGGTCACCTGCAATGCCACCAACATGAAGGGGGCTGAGATCAAGAGCTACACCATCACAAGCAGTATGTTATGTCTCTGTTTGTCTGTTTGTCCTTTAATCCATCCATCCATTATCCTCTGCTTTATCCTCTACCAGGGTTGGGGGGTGGGGTTCCCCATGCCCATACAGAGGAGAACGTTTCGGGCGCTGGGCAGATACACCCAGGACAGGACGCCAATCTATCACTGGACACACACTCACTCACACAAACACACTCTATATGGGGCAATTTGGAGAATTCAATTGACTTGATCCATGTTTTTGGACTGTGGGAGGAAACCGGAGAACCCAGAGAAAACCCACGTGGACACGGGGAGAACATGGAAACTCCACCCAGATGGGGATCCGAACCGGGAATCCCTAGCGCTGAGAGGAGAACATGCTAACCACTAAGCCACCGTGCCGACCCAACATAATATCCATCCATCCATTATCTTCCACTTTATCCTCTATTAGGGTCCGGGGGGGGGGGGGGGGGTTCCCAATGCCCATCCAGGGGAGAACGTTTTGGGCGCTGGGCAGATACAGCCAGAACAGGACACCAATACATTCCTGGGCACACACTCACATGCACAGACTATATAGGGGCAATTAAGATAGGAGCAATTTTTTAGACTGTGGGTGACTGGAGAACCTGGAGGAAACCAATGCAGACCCACATAGAACATGGAAACTCCACCCATCTCACACTTGTGTTCATTTCTTGTTGAATGGTACAATATGCCATTGAGTTGTTGATGGTTTTTCATTGTCTCTCCGAGTCGAGATGAGAGGGTCTCTCCTTTAAGTTTTGTTATTAAAGAATCCCACTTTTTTAGGCAGGGCATTAGAAACAGCAGGTAGTTTGTAATATTCTTTTAATTCCCAAACCATATTGGATCTTGGGGCGGCACGGTGGCTTAGTGGTTAGCACATTCGCCTCTCTGCACTAGGGATTCCCGGTTCGAATCCCCATCTGGGTGGAGTTTCCATGTTCTCCCCGTGTCTGCGTGGGTTTCCTCCGGGTTCTCCGGTTTCCTCCCACAGTCCAAAAACATGGATCAAGTTAATTGAATTCTCATAAATTGCCCCGTTTAGAGTGTGTCTGTGTGAGTGAGTGTGTGCCCAGCGATGGATTGGCGCCCTGTCCTGGGTCTATCTGCCCAGCGCCCGAGACGTTCTCCCCTGGATGGGCATGGGGAACCCCACCACGACCCTAATAGAGGATAAGCGGAAGATAATGAATGAATGAAAGGATTTACAGGAGTGGCTCTTGGATTTTAATTAAATTCATCTTTGCTTTTCTCCACAGTTCCCATTGTAAGCCCAGCAGCACGCAACACTGCAGGTAACCACATCCACGTTTTATTATTATAATTATTCAAATCAGCTTTTTTTTGTTTTTGAACATTAAACCACAACACAAAAAACAGAAATAATTTAATAATTAAATAAATTTAAAAAACACTAAATAATAATAAACAATCCATCCATTATCTTCTGCTTTATCCTCTACTAGGGTGGGGTGGGGGGCGTTTCGGGCGCTGGGCAGATACACCCAGGACAGGACGCCAATCTATCACTGGACACACACTCACTCACACAGACACACTCTATATGGGGCAATTTGGAGAATTCAATTGACCTTGATCCATGTTTTTGGACCGTGAGAGGAAACCAGAGAACCCGGAGGAAACCCACGCGGACACGGGGAGAACATGGAAACTCCACCCAGATTGGGATTCGAACCGGGAATCGCTAGTGCTGAGAGGAGAACATGCTAAACCACTAAACCACCGTGCCGTCCCAACATAAAATTCATCTATCCGGCCATCCGTTATTTTACGCTTAGTCATCTACTAGGGTCCCTGTTGCCCGTCCAGGGAAGAACGTTTCAGGCGCTGGGCAGATACACCCAGGACAGGACGCCAATCTATCACTGGACACACACTCGCTCACCTACCCTCTATATGGGGCAATTTGGAGAATTCAATAAACTTTGATCCATGTTTTTTGGACTGTGGGAGAAAACCCACGTGGACACAGGAGAACATGGAAACTCCAGCCAGATTGGGATTCGAACCCCTAGCGCTGAGTGGAGAACATGCTAACCACTAAACCACCGTGCTGCCCCTTTATAAGGCCATGTTTGGCACAAATAGAGGATTTATGGACTTTCTCCAGCTGTATCTCACGGCTCCTCTGGGATTTCCATCCTCAATTCTGCCTCCCAGCGCAACTTAATGGAAGTTAACCATGTCCAAGTTTTATCATCATAACTTTTACTTCTGTCTCCCCAAATCTCTATGCTGGGCGGCCAATGATCAGCTGACATATATGAATAATACATAGGCTTTTTTTTTCTGGAGGTGGAGGCACTGCAGAAGTGAGATTGGCTCCTCTTAGCAGCCCCAGGCCATATTTAAAATTCTGTGTGAAGAAAAAGTCATTCGGAAAGAAAGTGAGCTGAAATCAAGGCAGGAAAAGACCCCACATCCATGTTCCCCTCTCTGGATTTACGAGAATGTATAATTAGCGCGCGCCTGAGACGTCTTAGTAGCTCAGCGTTTAATTATTGTGGTGAATGGCTGCGGCGGTGACTTGCTGTTTCATTGAGAGGATTGAGCTCATAAAGTTCATTCCCAGACGATTGTTTGTCAGTCTTCTCTCTGCATGTTTATATATAGCATTTGTTACGTATGCCATGGAAAAGCAATATAAGCTTTTTTTAAAAAAAAAGTCTCAGGATGAGCAACAGGAGACGTTTTTCTTTAGTGCTGTTGCACAGAACAGGTCTGCTGTGCTCAGTAATGTTTCTGTGTACTGTTGTGTGCACTATATACTATGATGTGTGCACTATATACTATGTTGTGTGCACTATATACTATGATGTGTGCACTATATACTATGATGTGTGCACTATATACTATGATGTGTGCACTATATACTATGATGTGTGCACTATATACTATGATGTGTGCACTATATACTATGATGTGTGCACTATATACTATGTTGTGTGCACTATATACTATGATGTGTGCGCTATTTTCTGTAGTGCTCTATATACTTTGTTGTGTGCACTATTCTTTCTTGTATGCATTATATACTAGCACTATATACTATGTTGTGTGCACTATATACTTTCTTGTGTGCACTATATACTAACACTATGTACTACGTTATGTGCGCTATATACTTTGTTGTGCACACTAATTACTATGTTGTGTGAACTATGCAATTTGTTGTGTGCACTATGCACTATGTTGTGTGCACTTTATTATTTGTTGTGTGCATTATATACTAGCACTATATACTATTTTGTGTGCAATATATACTATGTTGTGTGCACTATATACTATATTGTGTGCACTATACACTTTCTTGTGTGCACTATATTCTATGTTGTGTGCACTATATACTAGCACTATATACTATATTGTGTGCACTATATACTAGCACTATATACTATTTTGTGTGCACTATATACTATCACTATATACAATATTGTGTGCACTATATACTAGCACTATATACTTTCTTGTGTGAATTATATACTAGCACTATATACTATTTTGTGTGCAATATATACTATGTAGTGTGCACTATATACTAGCACTATATACTATATTGTGTGCACTTTATTCTTCGTTGTGTGCACTATACACTATGTTTGCACTATTTTCTTTGTTGTGCACATTATGTTCTATAATGTATTTTGTAAAATGTTTAATATACAAATTAAATGAATTCTGCTCTTTCTTAAAAGATCTAATGTGAGGATGTAAACACACACTGTGAGGAGTTTATATCTATACACACACACACACTGACACATACAAAGTAGTTCACCTTGAATTTACTATAACTTGTTGACATAGTAATGGATCACTGGCAGGCTCTGCGCACTCACACTGTCCTCCTTTGTTCCTGCAGTCGATAACAACGGCGTGATCATCGTGATCATTATCGTGAGCATCCTCCTCCTGGCCATCTTGGGGAGTGTGCTTTACTTTCTGTACAAAAAGGGCATGCTGCCCTGCGGACGTTCTGGCAAACAGGAGATGTGAGTTCTAAGGTTTTCATATCTTTGAACAGTGTATGCACAAGTTTATTCATATTTCATGTGAACGTACATTCCTCCCGTTATTATTGATCCGAGTGTATTTATTTATCTACCTGAATCACACTGTAGGAATTTTAATATCTATAACATTGTTTACAGCACCAAGGAGACGACCAATAAAGATAGCATTGTGGTGGAGATGAAGGCGGAGAAAGAAGAGAAGACAGAGAAATCAATACTGCTGAAGGGGGCAAATGGAAACCAGAAAACACCCGGCGACCAGGTAACTGTTCAGACTGCGGTAGAAACAGTTTAGTATGTTCTCTGGATAGAATTTGGCAGATTATATATAACATTATTCCTGTGGTATAATTTGAAGGACAATAACAGAGTGTGATGTACAAAGTAAAATATGAAAAACAACAAAGAAACATCCTCTAGCATGATACACTCAGGACAGGACACCAATCTATCACTGGACACACACACACTCACACACACACACACTCTATATGGGGCAATTTGGAGAATTCAATTGACCTTGATCTATGTTTTTGGACTGTGGGAGGAAACCGGAGAACCCGGAGGAAACCCACACGGACACGGGAAGAACATGGAAACTCCACCCAGATTGGGATTCGAACCGGGAATCCCTAGCGCTGAGAGGAGAACATGCTAAACACATGCTAGCCACCATGCCGCCCCACACTGACCACATAAATATATTAGACCCAACTACACCCCAAGTGGTGTAGAGATTAGCGCACCACCCCACATCGCTGGGATTAAGGTTTAAATCCCAATATAACGTAAGTGACGTTTCATGTTCTCCCCGTGTCCACGTGGGTTTCCTCCGGGTTTTCCGGTTTCCTCCCACAGTCCAAAAACATGGACAAGGCGCCCAGTTCCCAGCTCCCGAAACGTTCTCCCTTGGATGGTCATGGGGCAGCATGGTGGTTTAGTGGTAAGCATGTTCTCCTCTCAGTACTAGGGATTCCTGGTTCAAATCCCCATCTGGGTGGAGTTTCCATGTTCTCCCCGTGTCCATGTGGGTTTCCTCCGGGTTCTCCGGTTTTTCTTCCACAGTCCAAAAACATGGATCAAGGTCAATTGAATTCTCCAAATTGCCCCATATAGAGTGTGGCTGTGTGAGTGAGTGTGTGTCCAGTGATAGATAGGCGTCCTGTCCTGGGTGTATCTGCCCAGCGCCCGAAACCTTCTCCCCTGGATGGGCATGGGGATGGATGGTATATATACACAAACTTTTAATAATTATATTTTAAATAATATTTTATCTAATCAGCTGCTTTTCTCTGTTATCTTTCTCCTGGAGTAAAGTACCCTGACCTACGCAAATGATGAGACAAACCGCCAAGGAACGACGATCCCGGATGCATCGTCCCCTTCACCCAGCAATCCCACACTCAGTTCTGGATATCATCTGCATGCCCGGCCTTCTGTTCTCACTAAATCAGGACGTTCTGTGTTCTTTTGAGGGTTGATATTCCATATTGCTCATAATGTAAGTTAAACAAACCAGAGTCTTTTTAAGGACACCACCTTTCCATAACTCTTAACGGGAACAAAAGTCACAATCCTACGATCTGTGGCCTTCCTAACAGTCCTAAACGGTGTATATTGTAAATACATGTAGCTCTTTCAGCCAATTGCAACATTTCACGTTTTTGAGATATAAGCCAAATCATTCTTCCTTCTTTTCTCCGCTTCGTTGTTTGATCTCATAGACTTTATTAGCTTTAGTGAGCCAAAAGATTAGGACGGAATGAGGTTTTTGTCTGTGGACAGGTTCTTTTGTTTATACAGTGTTTTCCTTTAGACCACTGAAGTCGTGGCGTGGGTTGTGGGGGGTTGCGGTACCGTCAGTCACATCAAAACACTGACGTTTTCCCAAATAATGCTTTTCTCACATTCTCTGGCAAATGATATGTTCACACCTCACAAATTTTACTATTCTTTTCACGAGAATCACGAGATCTCTGAACTACAGCATTGTTTAAGAGTCAGAATACTATTCATTGTTGTAGATACATCACTCCTCTTCTCATTTTGTGCTCGTCTTAGAAGAAGGATGAAGCACGGGGTGATATGATGACTGTAGCCACGCCTTATATCGGTTTAGCTTACTGATGTGCATTAATTGGCATGTACTGATATTAGTATTCAGACTAACACAAAACATAGCCGGTTCGAACATATTTATTTAACAGAATGTGATAAAATGTCGGTGCTGAATACGAAGCGAACAGAATGAGGACTACAGTTCACGACTTCATTGGTCTAAACGGCGTCCTTGAAAATCATCCAACTGGAGCTTCCCAGCTCATTTCTGACTACTGGATGCTGTAACTACAAAGTATTCAGTCGTTCTAAAGCTCCAGTTTGTAATATAAGATCATTTGAAAATCATAATGGCAGCGATGGCACATCCCAGAGAGTCTGTGTGCTGAGAAATGAAAGGAGAACCTATAGCGCAGTCCATCTCTCAGTTCGTGTAGCTGTCCCATAAATGATCCATTTAGCAGTTGAGAGGAGAACATGCCAACCACCCAGCCACCATGCCGCCGCACACTGACTACATAAATATATTAAACCCAACTACACCCCCAGTGGTGTAGAGATTAGCACCGCCCCACTACGCTGGGTCAAGGTTTAAATCCCAATATAACGTAAGTGGAGTTTCATGTTTCATGCACCCAGTGATGGATTTCCCAGCTCCCGAAACGTTCTCCCTTGGATGGGCATGGGGCGGCACGGTGGCTTAGTGTTTAGCATGTTCTCCTCTCAGTGCTAGGGATTCCCGGCCCGTGCTGAGAAACGAAAGAAGAACATACAGCACAGTCCATCTCTTAGTTCGTTTAGCTGTCCCATAAATGTAAAGCCTGAGAGGAACGTGATCCATTTAGCAGTTGAGAGGAGAACATGCCAACCACTAAGCCACCATGCCCCCCCCCACACTGACTACATAATTATATTAAACCCAACTACACCCCCAGGGGTATAGAGATTAGCACCGCCCCACGATGCTGGGATCCAGGTTTAAATCCCAATATAACGTAAGTGGAGTTTCCATGTCCTCCCTGTGTCCATGTGGGTTTCCTCCGGGTTCTGCGGTTCACAGTCTAAAAACATGGATACAAGGCGCCCAGTAATGGATTTCCCAGCTCCTGAAACGTTCTCCCTTGGCTGGGCATGGGGCGGCATAGTGGCTTAGTGTTTAGCATGTTCTCCTCTCAGTGCTAGGGATTCCCGGTCTGTGTGCTGAGAAACGAAAGGAGAACCTACAGCGCAGTCCATCTCTCTCTCAGTTGGTGTAGCTGTCCCATAAATGTAAAGCCTGAGAGGAACGTGATCCTGTTTCAGAGCCGTCAATCAAACAGACTACTGTCTTTGTAAATAGCAGATGGAGCTGGAGCTGCGTTCTGCCTGCTGAGGGACTTCAGTCCTCCGTCTTTATTCTGCCTCACTTTGATCAGCTGCGGTGTCTGAGTGTTCCTTTAAAGCCTGATTCGCTTGTCATTTGTGTTTTTGTTGTTACCCAAAAAGGGTTAAGGCTTCGTTTTGTCTGAACCCTACACGCTGAAGTTGTGGATTTCAAGCTTGACCCTTTAGACTCGCTGATAAACATCACGCCTCGTCCTCAAAACACAGACATAAGGTCTTACAAACCGAGAACGTTCGTCTGGTGGTACCATCCATTCCACCGTGTTCCCTGTTGTTCTAGGTTAGTGTGACCCACTTCTGTGGACGGCTGGACGTCTTATTTAGATCCTCGAGGAGCCGTTGAAAGTTTTGCTTTGCTGCTATTATTTTAGTGAACACTGTTCAGAGACATGGTGTCCTCACAGGATGCATCTCAGTTCATTCCAAAGGTTGCAGGTTCCATATGTGAGCTCAGAGGGAGATTAGAGTCATCTAACCAATCCCAATATTATACAGAAGCAGTCAAAAGTTTGGACACGCCCCCTTTTCATAACACTTATTGTCCATGTTCTCAGTTCCACTTACTGCAAGATGGACTTTGTGGTTCTATAATTCCAGACTGTAGTCCATCTGTTTGTACATACTGTGGGTGCATTATTCCTATCCCATCAGTGTCACTGAGGACATAAATGGACTACAGTACATACTGTGTACTCTGTTCTAATGATCAGGACCCCAATAGTACCCCCACAGAGCAGGGGTTATTTGGTGGGTGCATTATTCCTATCCCATCAGTGTCACTGAGGACATAAATGGACTACAGTACATACTGTGTACTCTGTTCTAATGATCAGGACCCCAATAGTACCCCCACACAGCAGGTATTATTTGGTTGGTGCATTAGTCCTATCCCAGCAGTGTCACTGAGGTGTTTAAATGAAACCCCAGCAGCACTGCTGCACTAACACCCCCTCATCACATCAGTGTCACTGCAGAACTGACAATAAACAATCCACCACCCAAATGATACCTGTTCTGTGATGGAGAACCAACAGGGGACTAACAACAACAAAGAACACAGATGGACTACAGTCTGTAATTATAAAACTACAAACTTCATCAATATAATAAGTGGAGGAAATAGATAATGGAGCCAGAAGTGGGCGTGTCCAAATTTTTGACTGGTGCTGTATATCTGTTTTTCAGTTTATGGTAAACTTCTGGATGCCATGGCAACCATCCCATTTCACTCGTTATGGATCACTAGGGTCGAGTTTGATTATAAATATAATAATAATTAGCTTCTTTAGTTGAAATGGTTTTAAAGCGTGAAGGGACCAGCTGTGGTATAATGTTTAACTGTTATGATGATGATGATGATAAAAGGATGAAGATCCATTAGATGTCCGTACAGAAACCTGATGGATGACATTACCAGCAGTCATGTGACTCTTCGGGACAAACTGGTTAAATGTGTATAAAGTTGTGCGGTTGTTTGTTTTGTAGGTTTGCTTTATGTGTAAATTAAATCGTGTGATTTGATGCTCGTTTTTTATACACTGTATTTTCGTTTTTGAAATAAAACAATAGAGCGTTCTGCTTTAATTAGTGCTGTGACATTTCGTCATAGAAACCCAACAGAATGCATCCGGACCTGAGGAGGACCAGGACCAGATCTTCATCAAACACACAGCTCCCATTTATTACTGTTGATCTCTCTTCACGCTGTACGTCTCATCTCAGTCCATAAGAACTACACACATCCATCCATCATCTTCTGCTTTATCCTCTATTAGGGTCGTAGGGGGGGTTCCCCATGCCCATCCAGGGGAGAACGTTTCGGGCGCTGGGCAGATACACCTAGGAAAGGACACCAATCTATCACTGGGTACACACTCACTCACACACACACTCTATATGGGGCAATTTGGAGAATTCAATTGACTTGATCCATGTTTTTGGACTGTGGGAGGAAACCGGAGAACCCGGAGGAATCCCACACGGACAAGGGGAGAACATGGAAACTCCACCCAGATTGGGATTCGAACCGGGAACCCCTAGCACTGAGAGGAGAACATGCTATGCACATGACCAGTTCACCAAAAGTACATTGATTTTGGGGGCAGGGACCAAGTTGAGGTCAGAACTTTTTTAGCCGTCCGTTTATCTTCTGTTTGGGGTGGGGGGGTTCCCCATGCCCATCCAGGGGAGAACGTTTTGGGTGCTGGGCAGAGACACCCAGGACAGGACGCCAATCTATCACTGGACACACACACACAAACGCACTCTATATGGGGCAATTTAGATTGGGGAAGTATCGTAAAGCAGGCAATTGACCTTGATCCATGTTTTTAGACTGTTGGAGGAAACCGGAGAACCCGGAGGAAACCCACGCAGACACGGGGAGAACATGGAAACTCCATTCAGATGGGGATTTGAACTGGGAATCCCTAGCGCTGAGAGGAGAACATGCTAACCACTAAGCCACCGTGCTGCCCTCAAAGTCAATTGAGTTCTCTAAATTGCCCCATATAGAGTGTGTCTGTGTGTCCAGCGATAGATTGGCATCCTGTCTTGGGTGTATCTGCCCAGCGCCCAAATCGTTCTCCCCTGGATGGACATGGAAACCCCAACACAACCCTAGTAGAGGATAAAGCAGAAGATAATGGATGGATGGGGTGATGTCATTAAGAGATGGTTATTAAAGCGTTGTCTCTACGTTCTGGAGGCGATGCTTTGTTGTAACAGAAGCTCAGTCTGAAGTGAAGGTCATAAACTCAGAGTTTAATCAGGTTCATGTTCAGGTTCTCAAAAGTTCTCTTTGTGTTATGACCTCAAAGCCTCGTAGGCACGTCATCAGTGACGTCAGTCTTAACGTTGACCAGCCAGACTCATCAGACTCCTGTGGAAAGACTTTCCAAAACGCGGTGAGGGTGTTATTACATTAACAGTGAAGAGCAGTGGAAACTAATGTTATATAAATGTTTGAGGAATGTTTCATTCTGACGAGACGAGCTTTAAACCAGAACCATTTCTAGTTCAATACTGCCCTCTGCAGGCCAGTCAACGCCAGCGCGCCCATACTTATCATTTCTGCTCTTTTTCAAATCATCACGTGGTTCTGATTTAGCGGCAGAACTGAAGAAACTTTTTAATATCTAATGTTTATTCATCCATTATCGCGGGGGGGACAGAATTTGGCAGATTATATATAACATTATTCCTGTGGTATAATTTGGAGGACAATAACAGAGTGTGATGTACAAAGTAAAATATGAAAAACAACAAAGAAACATCCTCTAGCATGATACACTCAGGACAGGACACCAATCTATCACTGTATTATTATTATTATTATTATTATTATTATTATTATTATTATTATTATTATTATTATTATTATTATTCTGGGGCGGCACGGTGGCTTAGTGATTAGCACGTTCGCCTCTCAGCGCTGGGGATTCCCGGTTCGAATCCCCATCTGGGTGGAGTTTCCATGTTCTCCCCGTGTCTGCGTGGGTTTCCTCCGGGTTCTCCGGTTTCCTCCCACAGTCCAAAAACATGGATCAAGTTAATTGAATTCTCATAAATTGCCCCCTATAGAGTGTGTCTGTGTGAGTGAGTGTGTGCCCAGCGATGGATTGGCGCCCTGTCCTGGGTCTATCTGCCCAGCGCCCGAGACGTTCTCCCCTGGATGGACATGGGGAACCCCACCGCGACCCTAATAGAGGATAAGCGGGAGATAATGAATGAATGAATTATTATTATTATTATTATTATTATTATTATTATTATCATAACTGGGGTGGCACGGTGACTTAGTGGCTTTTAGTGCTAGTGATCCAGGTTCTAATCTCAATCTGGGTGGGTTTCCTCCGGGTTCTCTGGTTTCCACCCACAGTCCAAAAACATGGATCAAGGTCAATTGAATTCTCCAAATTGCCCCATATAGAGTGTGTGTGTGAGTAAGTGTGTGTTCAGTGATAGATTGGTCTCCTGTCCTGGGTCTATCTGCCCAGCGCCCGAAATGTTCTCCCCTGGATGTGCATGCCCCCCCCCCCCCCCAGAGGATTAAGTAAAAGCATTATTAGAACTTGATGACGTAGTGGTTAATGTTGTCTTATCACAGGAAGAAGGCCTTGAGTTTCAGGTGGGTAATCAGATTTATTTCTTTGTGAATTTGGTATGTTCTCTTCATGCCTGTATGAGTTTTATCTTTGAACTTAGTAAATTAATCAGATAAATAATCGACACTAATGTGCTCATTAAATTAGTCACAGTTTCCTATCGATGACGTATTAACTCAGTACGCTCAGCTCTAACAGGGTGACTATATAACTTTGGTCCGACACGCTGCCTCTGTACAACAGGGGGCGCTGCAGTACTGGTGTTAGCTGCTGTGTGGCTCTGTAGGACGTTGATGAAGACGTCGGCGGGCGTGTGATTTCTTATTTAAATCGTTTTTTACGATTTTTAAATTGTTTTCACGGGAGTTTGTGAGTAAACTTACAAACTTACATTTAGTTTTACGTTTGTTTAATGTTGTGAGCAACTCCACATTTACCTCAGACTTCTGAGTGCGACACGTTCCAACGAATCCCTGAACCCTACTCATGTTCCCTACACAGGGGACGTTTACACACCAGGCTTTACACACTACGTAGTGCACTACCGTCCGCCTTGAGCTCGTTTAGAACAAAAGCCTGTTCTTCTGCCGTAAATATCGAAAATACAAAGTTTGTGATTTCTTATTAACGTTAATGTTGTTTGTCTCTTGTTAAGACGATAACATGTTTTATTTTACTTAAATACTTACCTAACAAGAACTTAAGAATTAAATATAAATACATTTATACCTTTAAAAAACACTTGAGGCGGCACGCTGGCTTAGTGTTTAGCATGTTCTCCTCTCAGCGTTAGGGATTGAGTTTCCATGTTCTCCACGTGTCTGTGTGGGTTTCCTCCGGGTTCTCCGGTTTTCCTCCCACAGTTCAAAAACATGGATCAAGGTCAACTGAATTCTTCAAATTGCCCCATATAGAGAGTGTCTGTGTGAGTGAGTGTGTGTCCAGTGATAGATTGGCGTCCTGTCCCGGGTGTATCTGCCCAGTGCCCGAAACGTTCTCCTCTGGATGGGCATTGGGAACCCCCCCCCCCCACGACCATTATAGAGGATAAATGTGTTAAGATTTCTTAAAGTAAGTTTCTAAAAACTGGATTATTTATCTAACTTAAAAATCCATCCATCCATTGTCTTCCGCTTTATCCTATATTAGGGACGCGTGGGGTGGGGGGGAGGGCAATCTATCACTGTGCACACACTCACTCACTCACACACTCTATATGGGGCAATTTGGAGCATTCACTTGACCTTGATCCATGTTTTTGGACTGTGGGAGGAAACCGGAGAACCCAGAGGACACCCACGTGGACACCGGGAGAACATGGAAACTCCACCCAGATTGGGATTTGAACTGGAAATCCCTAGTGCTGAGAGGAGAACATGCTAAACACTAATCCACCGTGCCGCCAATTTTTAAGTTAAGATTTCATTTTTTGCGGTGTATTTATTTTAGCTTGTGAGGGCAGCACGGTGGCTTCGTGGTTAGCATGTTCTCCTCTCAGCGCTAGGGATTCCTGGTTCGAATCCCCACCTGGGTGGAGTTTCCATGTTCTCCCCGTGTTCCCATGGGTTTCCTCTGGGTTTTCCGGTTTCCCCCCACAGTCCAAAAACATGAATCAAGTCAATTGAGTTCTCCAAATTGCCCCATATAGTATGTGTGTGTGTGTGAGTGAGTGAGTGTGTGCCCAGCGATAGACTGTTGTCTTGTCCTGGGTGGACATGGAGACCCCCCCCGGGTTAAATTGGAAGATAATGAATAAATGAATGAATATTAGCATGTGGTTTTTAGAGCACATCCATCTTCTCATTGCAACCCTTGCATGCTCTACGTTCTTGGGAGACGTCCTGGGTTTGGAGGTCCAGCAGAGCCGTAGCTCATCAGCCCCGGTCCACATCCGTGTCCCGTCTGAGACCTCGCTCAATCGGTGGTGTGATGTTGTGGCTTTGCAGCAGATTAATGAACAGTTTCCTCGTCCTGTGTAACTTTCTGGGCGTCTTGGCTCGTTTTCAATTTTCACAGATCTGCTCCCGTCTCTGTGTGATTGTACATTATGAAACCCGACGGGACCCCCACTTCCCCCTCTTGATTGAGAGGCCTTTGAGCGAATGGCTGAATGGCTTCATTTTGTTTGGAGCTTAAGAGAGAACTGGGAGACGCTAATCTTTTAAGAGGCTCAAGCCACTTGTGGATTCAGAGCGAGGATGGAGGAGCCGGCGTGGAGGTGAGCTCGTAGTTCGGAGCTGTCATGGAAAATAGGATATTATAATGTTCTTGTATGATGCAAGTGCCGTTTAAGGTCTACTCTGTGCTGAAATGCCGTTGAGGAGGTCCACTGAGGTAAATCCTGAGGCTTTTAGGAAGTATATTTAAAGTGAACTGGTCACACAGTCCCGACATCCTCATGACTGAAAAATGAAACTCTAGCTGAATGAAGCTTATGGGTTTCTGTACTGAGACTAAGGTTACTGTGATTCCGGCTCCTCGATTAAGACATGAGACTGTTCCTGGTGGAGACGAGCTGCAGTCTCATTGGTTGGTTCTCGCTGTATGTAATACTGTGTCGTGTAAACGGAAAGCAGACCGGGGGGGGGGGGGGGGGGGGGGGGGGGGGGGGGGGGGGGGGGGGGGGGGGGGGGGGGGGGGGGGGGGGGGGGGGGGGGGGGGGGGGGGGGGGGGGGGGGGGGGGGGGGTTCTCCATGCCCATCCAGGGGAGAACATTTTGGGCGCTGGGCAGATACACCCAGGACAGGACACCAATCTATCACTGGGCATCATTATCTTCCACTTTATCCTCTACTAGGGTCGTGGGTGGGTGGTGGTGGTGGGGGGGGTTCTCCATGCCCATCCAGGGGAGAACCTATTAGGCGCTGGGCAGATACACCCATGGCAGGGCCAATCTATTGCAGGGCACACACACACACAAACACACACACACACACACACACACACTATATAGGGCAATTTAGAGCATTCAATTTGCCTTGAATCCATGTTTTTGGATTCTATTTGGCTCTAGTCTCTGGTATATAGATAATGAGATGCGATGAGAAAATATAGCTAACCGAGGTCCTTTCTTCGTGAAGTTTTGTATGTTCTCCCTTGTCTAAATAGGTGTCCTTCTGCAACCCAAAGACATGTAGGTCAATAAAATATCAGATATGAATTGTGCTCTGATGTCTGAGTATATGATGGTCTGACAGCCTGTGAGAACTGGGATAGGCTCCAGCACACTCCCAACTAAATTATGTAAAGTGGAAGATGATCTGGGCCGGCACGGTGGTTTAGTGGTTAGCATGTTCTCCTCTCAGCATTATGGATTCCTGGTTTGAATCCCAATCTGGGTGGAGTTTTCATGTTCTCCCTGTGTCCACGTGGGTTTCCTCCGGGTTCTCCAGTTTCCTCCCACAGTCCAAAACCATGGATCAAGGTCAATTGAGTTCTCCAAATTGCCCCATATAGAGTGTGAGTGATTGTGTGTCCAGTGATAGATTGGGGCCCTGTCCTGGGTGTATCTGCCCAACGTTCTCTCCTGGATGGGCATGGGGAACCACCCTGCGACCCTAGTAGAGGATAAAGCGGAACATAATGGATGGATGGATGGAACATGATCTGTGTCCTACGTTTTGATGTTGAAACATTCATGATGTTCATGAGGAAACCTTTGAATTAAAGAATACACGTCTTCGTCTCTTTAGGTTCAGAAAACACTCCGCTCCAGATAACAGCCCTGCTGCTCAGTCTGGGCTACTTCCTCTTCGACATGTTCTGGTGCGTGTTCTTCCGAGCTGAAGGTCCAGTTATGCTTGCCCACCACACCATGAGCATCCTGGGCATCGTGTTGGCCCTGGGCTTAGGTGAGTCGGGCATCGAGGTCTGTGCCGTGCTCTTCGGGAGCGAGCTCACCAACCCGCTGCTGCAGAGCCGCTGGTTCCTGAAACAAACCGGCCGTTACAACAGTGTGTGGGGCGATGCCGTCGACCTCCTCTTCATCACGCTCTTCTCCTGTGTCAGGATCGGAGTCGGCGGCCGCATGCTCCTCTGTGAGCTGGCCTCCCCCAAACCTAAACTGGTGATAAAGGTGGGCGGGGTGGCCATTTACGCCCTCTCCTGGGTGTTCATGGTGGACATCGCGTGCTTCGCCTGTCGAAAGACTCGTGGCAAGTACCAGCGATGGCAGGAGCGGAGGAAGTGTGATGATGGTGCTAATGGACATGTGAAGTAGTGCACTGGAGTTATTGTGTATTTAATAAACTGATGTTTAAAGGTGGCGGCATGGTGGCTTAGTGGTTAGCACGTTCGCCTCTCAGCGCTAGGGATTCCCGGTTCGAATCCCCATCTGGGTGGAGTTTCCATGTTCTCCCCGTGTCTGCGTGGGTTTCCTCCGGGTTCTCCGGTTTCCTCCCACAGTCCAAAAACATGGAACAAGTTAATTGAATTCTCAAAATTGCCCCATATAGAGTGTGTCTGTTTGAGTGAGTGTGTACCCAGCGATGGATTGGCGCCCTGTCCTGGGTCTATCTGCCCAGCGCCCGAGACGTTCTCCCCTGGATGGGCATGGGGAACCCCACCACGACCCTAATAGAGGATAAGCGGGAGATAATGAATGAATGAATGAATGTTTAAAGGTAAAGGAAACGCAGCCAGAGAATTGAAATGGTAACATGGCAGTTTTTAAAAACCCTGCTTTGCCTTTTAGTACAATCATAACTGAAGGCGTGTTCACCTTCATCAGATTCTAGACTGAAATCATTTGTTAATTACAACTAAATGTGGAATTTAATCAAATTAACCTAATTTTATATAATGTACTAATGAGACGTTTGGACACGCTCCCTCATATTCTATATTTATATTATTAATGTATACTACTGGGCGGCATGGTGGCTTAGTGTTTAACATGTTCTCCTCTCAGCGCTAGGAATTCTTGGTTCGAATCCCCATCTGGGGGGAGTTTCCATGTTTTCCCCGTGTCTGCGTGGGTTTCCTCCGGGTTCTCCGGTTTCCTCCCACAGTCCAAAAACATGGATCAAGTTAATTGAATTCTCAAAATTGCCCCATATAGAGTGTGTCTGTGTGAGTGAGTGTGTACCCAGTGATAGATTGGTGCCCTGTCCTGGGTCTATCTGCCCAGCGCCCGAGACGTTCTCCCCTGGATGGGCATGGGGAACCCCATAAAGCTGAAGATAAAGTATGGATATATATATATATATATATATATATATATATATATATATATATATATATATATATATATATATATATATCCATACTTTATCTTCAGCTTTATCCTCTACTAGGGGGGGGGGGGGGGGGGGGGGGGGGGTTCCCCATGCCCATTCAGGGGAGAACGTTTTGGGCGCTGGGCAGATACACCCACTCACACAAACACTCTATATGGGGCAATTTGGAGAACTCAATTGACTTGATCCACGTTTTTGGACTGTGGGAGGACACCGGAGAACCCGGAGGAAACCCATGCAGACACGGGGAGAACATGGAAACTCGGGAACCGGGAATCCCTAGTGCTGAGAGGAGAACATGTTAACCACTAAACCACCATATATTGTATTTATGTATGTATGTATATATATATATGTATGTATGTATATATATATATATATATATATATATATATATATATATATATATATATATATATATATATATATATATATATATATATATATATATATATATATATATATATATTTATTCACATATATTTATTTATTATATTTATAGTTGAAAATTCTATATTATATTTATAGTTGTAGTTGCATATTCTCTATTATATATATTCATAGTTGTATATTCTATTATATTTTACATATCTATATTCTGTATTCCTATTTCCTTTTCTTCTTTAAACTTTTAATTTAAGTCTAACTTCTAAAGAACAGTGTAATGGGGGTCCGTGACCCATAATTTTGTTTTTGTCTCATGTACCACATGTGATATAAATGATAATAATAATTATCTGTAATAATAATTATCTATTTCCTCCACTTATATTGATGGAGTTTGTAGTTTTATGATTACAGACTGTAGTCCATCTGTGTTCTTTGTTGTTGTTAGTCCCTTGTTGGTTCTCTGGTCTCTGTTGGTCAGGAGCATCACAGAACAGGTATCATTTGGGTGGTGGATTGTTTATTGTCAGTTCTGCAGTGACACTGATGTGATGAGGGTTTTTTTGTGCATTTATAAAATGGGTAGTTCCAGTTCTTAAATCTGATTGGCTGAGCCGTTTGTCTGGCTGTGACATTATTGACAATAATGCAGACCTCTGAGTGCTTCACATTCGTATTGATGTGTGATATACAATACATTAATTTAAATGATGTACTATAAATGGAAATACAGATTAATATAAACAGTGAGCTGTGAACGTTGATCGCTGAGTAACAGTTTACGTTAAAATTCCTGTTTTTGATAAACGCATTTATGAGTCAAAACTTTTTTTTTTAATCATAGTGGGTTTGTAACAGTTTAATTAAAGCAATTTGCTAATCAAGGGTGTATATTATTGTGAATAAATTGTGGGAAATGGGTGTAACTCTTCTCTACACCTCGGGTCTAATAACACCTCTCTTCCAGCATTTATTCACTATAATGCACAACCTCTCATACCTTGCTTTATTAAACACCTCTGTGACACTGCAGGAAGGAGAATACACCACTGTGATGCTCTAGATAAAAACTCTGGAGAGCCAAATGGTCAAAAGAAATTGGGGGAAAAACCTTCTGCTAATTTTGTCACCATGTGTGAGGAAATGCTTAGCATTATGTAAGAACTGGCTTTGAGTTTTAAATTTAATCTTTTCATTCATTCATTATCTTCCGCTTTATCCTCTATTAGGGTCGCGGTGGGGCGGCACGGTGGCTTAGTGGTTAGCACGTTCGCCTCTCAGCGCTAGGGATTCCCGGTTCGAATCCTCATCTGGGTGGAGTTTCCATGTTCTCCCCGTGTCTGCGTGGGTTTCCTCCGGGTTCTCCGGTTTCCTCCCACAGTCCAAAAACATGCATCAAGTTAATTGAATTCTCAAAATTGCCCGCTATAGAGTGTGTCTGTGTGAGTGAGTGTGTGCCCAGCGATGGATTGGCGCCCTGTCCTGGGTTTATCTGCCCAGTGCCCGAGATGTTCTCCCCTGGATGGGCATGGGGAACCCCACCGCGACCCTAATATAGGATAAGCGGGAGATAATGAATGAATGAAAGGGTCGCGGTGGGGTTCCCCATGCCCATCCAAGGAGGAAATTCCCGGGCGCTGGGCAGATAGACCCAGGACAGGGCGCCAATCCATCGCTGGACACACACTCACTCACACAGACACACTCTATATGGGGCAATTCGGAGAACTCAATTGACTTGATCCAAGTTTTTGGACTGTGGGAGGAAACCGGAGAACCCGAAGGAAACCCACGCGGACACGGGGAGAACATGGAAACTCCACCCAGATGGGGATTTAAACCGGGAATCCCTAGTGCTGAGAGGAGAACATGCCAACCACTAAGCCACCGTGCCGCCCGAATTTAATCTTAACAAATCTTAAAAGGTTGTTGAGCTATAAATCTAAAGCTATAAAGGTTGGTCCACTGAAGTTCCCACTGTGGGTCTTTGAGCAAAGCCCTTAACCCTCATTGCTCCAGGGATGTATAATGGCCAACCCTGTATTTTTTTTTTCTCTAAAAGTCTCTGCAAAATGACCTCATGTGATGTGATGTAACTGCAGTTTTACTGACCTCATGTGTCACTGATGCTCATGTGACTGAAACCCAAGAGAAAACTCTTGAAAACTCTTTGCAGATTGAATGCTGTTACAGCAACGATATACATTTGCAACTCATAGCAACAGGTTTTAAATGTATTTCCATTTTACATCAGATAACGTTATTAAAAGCAAAAGATGTTACATCCTGCAGTTCAAGCAACTTGAGGTTTTAGGCATTTAGTCCCCTGTAGTAGCAGAGCAGGGGCAGGAACACCCAACCTTCTTGTTCAAAGTCAAGCATCTTAACCACTGAAGCCCCTACTGATTTCAGATGAGATGTTCCAGTCATGTTCAGTGCTATTTACAGTAAAATTACAGAGGCTGGGGTAATTTAAATGACCCAGGGGGCAGCATAATAGGAGGAGGGAGAAGTTTCAACAGAAATTAGGATCATTTATAAGATGTTAATTTGCTTCCTGACATATTATTAGTTGCTGTATATTTTTAGTTATTGAATTAAAATTATTTGTAGTGATCAGTAATAAAATTTGTAAATTACACAAATTACACAAGTTTACACAAGTTATTAGTTTCCTTCATTGAGTATATGTTAATATATATAAATATGTAGTGGACCAAATAAACCAGCTTCTACACCTTTTATCCATCTATTATCTTCTGCTTTATCCTCTATTAGGGTTGCGGGGGGGGGGGTTCCCCATGCCCATCCAGGGGAGAACGTTTCGAGCGCTGGGCAGATACACCCAGGACAGGATGCCAATCTATCACTGAACACACACTCACTCAGACAGACACACTCTATATGGGGCAATTTGGAGAGTTCAATTGACTTTATCCATGTTTTTGGACTGTGGGAGGAAACCGGAGAACCCAAAGAAAACCCACTTGGACACGGGAAGAACATGGAAACTCCACCCAGATTGGGATTCGAACTGGGAATCCCCAGCGCTGAGAGGAGAACATGCTAAACACTAGGCCACCGTGCCACCTTTCTACACCTTTTAATTCTATTTATTTGTTGTATGATGACAATAAATCGACTTTTTATATCATTCATTCATTATCTTTTGCTTTATCCTCTATTAGAGTCATGGTGGGGTTGTTCTCCATGCCCATCCAGGGGAGAACGTCTCGGGCGCTGGGCAGATACACCCAGGACAGGGCGCCAATCTATAGCTGGGCACACACTCACTCACACAAACACACTCTATATGGGGCAATTTAGAGAATTCAATTGACTTGATCTATGTTTTTGGACTGTGGGAGGAAACCGGAGAACCCGGAGGAAACCCACCCAGACACGGGGAGAACATGGAAACTCCACCCAGATTGGGATTCGAACCGGGAATCCCTAGTGCTGAGAGGAGAACATGCCAACCACTAAGCCACTGTGCCAAACTTCTACACGTTTTATTCTATTTATTTGTTGTATGATGACAATAATTTTTTTTATTAACTTCAGATTATATAGTAAGGATATCTTTATGATCCTGGTTTATTATTTTAACGACTCACAATTGTAGGATCAACACAGCGGAGGGATACACTCTCAACAAAAAGGAAGTGACTCGGTGAGAGAGCGTAGGAATCCCATATGCCAGGATCTGTCTGATTCCAGAAAAGGAGTCGACACAATTCGGATTCTGATTCAAAATAGTGGGAATTGACGGAGTCGACTCTTGCATTCGAATCATTACTATAGCACTAGCCTTAAGTTGTCCGTCATAACATTAAAGTACAGATTTTCACAATGTATAAACGATATAACTAATTAAAGGATTTAAAAACTATTTTAATAGACCAACATCTCTGATCAGCGTAAAATTATTTTTGTTATTTTTTATTTTAAGTTGCAGTTATTAAGGATTTATTAATGAAGAATTTTACTTAATTTTTAAAAATGAGTTATATGCGCTCCCAAGAAAAATGTCGGACACAAAGTATTGCTTAAGAAATTCCTAAATGATATATTCACTTTATTTTAGCTTTAAAAAATAAAAAATAAATGTCTGGCCATGTGTACATTTCCTCTGCATGTAAGTTTTATAATTTGACTATGCCGATAAAGGGCGGCACGGTGGCTTAGTGTTTAGCATGTTCTCCTCTCAGCACTAGGGATTCCTGGTTCGAATCCCAATCTGGGTGGAGTTTCCATGTTCTCCCCGTGTCTGTGTGGGTTTCCTCCGGGTTCTCCGGTTTCCTCCCACAGTCCAAAATCATGGATCAAGGTCAATTGAATTCTCCAATTTACCCCATATAGAGTGTGTCTGTGTGAGTGAGTGTGTGTCCAGTGATAGATTGGCTCCCTGTCCTGGTCTATCTGCCCAGCGCCCGAAACGTTCTCCCCCGGATGGGCATTGGGAACCCCCTCATGACCCTAATAGAGGATAAAGCGGAAGATAATGAATGAATGGATGGACTATTCCGATAAAAAGCGTTTAACAGTTAAAATGAAATGCAATTAATGAATTCCCATAAAGATCACACTGCAATGTTTTTGGACTGTGGGAGGAAACCCAGAGAACCTGGAGAAAACCCACACGGACACGAGGAGAACATAGAAACTCCACCCAGATTGGGTCTCTAGTGCTGAGAGGAGAACATGCTAAACACTAAGCCAAATCCGAATGAATTAAATCGGAGTCAGTGAGACATCATTCAGACTCTAAATCCATCCATTATCTTCCGCTTTATCCTCTATTAGGGCCGCGGGGGGGGGGGGGGTTCCCTATGCCCATCCAGGGGAGAATGTTTCGGGTGCTGGGCAGATACACCCAGGACAGGACACCAATCTATCACTGGACACACACTCACTCACACAGACACACTCTATATGGGGCAATTTGGAGAATCCAATTGACTTGACCATGTTTTTAGACTGTGGGATGAAACCTGAGAACCCGGAGGAAACTCACGTGGACACAGGGAGAACATGGAAACATCACCGAGATTGGGTTTCGGACCGGGAATCCCTAGCACTAAGAGGAGAACATGTTAAACCACTAAGCCACCTTGCCGCCCATTGTCAGACTCTAAATTTACAAAAAAAAATAAAATGAAGTAACCAAAGGAGAACTTGTCTTTATTGTCGATGAGGTTTGACGCTCCTTTAAACCGCCCAATGAATCGAGTCACCGTGAATCGACTCCAAACTCAAGGCTCCGACTCTTGTTTCCGAACTCGGGGCCTCGTGGAATCGACTCCTCTTTTCGGAGCTCGACTCCTAACCCCTCCGGCTTCGGTGAAAGTCAGTAATTGTGTGGATTTAATGAATCCGTCTCGACTTCTCTGTTTTCTGAACGTCGTCTGAACGCAAAGGTGACTTTGGAGGTTTTTTAGCGACGCTCGGACGTTTAGGGGTCTGAACCCGGCGGGTTGTGGAGAAAGGAAATCCAACGGGGAGGAAAAAAAAACGAATTTCGGAACAACATGGAGACAAGAGGGGACGGAGCTGAGGAACATGAGTGAGGACGAGTCTGCGGCTGGACTCGAACCCACGGCAAGAAGGCAGCGCGGTGTCCGCGTACCGGGGACACCGACTCACGGCGCTCAGGCCAGCGTTTAATTCAAGCTGACTTTCGCCTCAGACGTCGCGTTTGAACGGAATTCCAGCGTCGAGCCGCCGCGTCCCGGTGACATCAAAGGGCTGCGAAGTTTCGAGAGGAAAAAAAAGACCGAAAACGGCGTCTGAGGAGAAGATACGGAGTTTAAAAAGTTTGGGGACGGGGGTTAGAACCGAAGCGTCCACACGGCGGGGGTTCCAAAGGGAACGAAGGAGCCCAACAAACCAACAAACAAACCAACTAACGTCGACCGAACTCCTGCGGGTTTCAGTCAGGCGGCAAGAGGCCCGAAAAACGGCGACTTTAAGAATCCGTGTTCGCTTAGTAAATTTGGCGGCTCGGCGGTTTGTTTGTCTCGCAGCTGATTGTTTTTGTGTGGCGTGAGCGTTCGGGGCGAGAGGGGTAATTAATAGGTTACGTTGCCGACTGCACTGTGAACGCCCGACGCTTGGGCTTGCAAGGCAGAAGTTCGGAGCCGCAGGTTTGGAGCTCGCCTCCGCCGGGACGTTATTCGGTTTGTTGACGGTGATGTCGGGGTGAAACCCGCCGCTCCGCCACGTTTGCAAGCCGCCCGCAGTCCCCTGACCCCCGGTGCGTCTTGCTGTCCAGCCCCGCTGATGACTTCTTGATGAATGGCTCTCTTCCCGCTGATGCCCAGCTCATCCGAGGAGACGCGGAGCTGAACGTCTCAGACCTGCGCTTTCGGAAGCTACCCTCCGTTTTTGGGACACACTCGAGGCTGAACGTGAAGAGAAAATGCTAGTTGGATAAGAGCTGAAAGGAAAAGGGCAAGAAACGGAAACCCAATGAGCGGCTCACAGTCCACGATAACAGACAGGTAACTGAACATGGGGGGGGGGGGGGGGGGGGGGGGGGGGGGGGGGGGGGGGGGGGGGGGGGGGGGGGGGGGGGGGGGGGGGGGGGGGGGGGGGGGGGGGGGGGGGGGGGGGCATCACTCATCCCTGAACATCCCTGAACATCAGTCATCCCTGAACATCCCTGAACATCACTCATCCCTGAACATCACTCATCCCTGAACATCCCTGAACATCCCTGAACATCACTCATCCCTGAACATCACTCATCCCTGAACATCACTCATCCCTGAACATCCCTGAACATCAGTCATCCCTGAACATCACTCATCCCTGAACATCCCTGAACATCACTCATCCTTGAACATCACTCATCCCTGAACATCCCTGAACATCAAATCACATTACACTCAGCAGGGTTGCATGGAATTTATGATCCCTCAATGTACATGCACACAGTGTCATCACTGAGTAATCAGTGCTAGTGATTCCATGTTGAAATCCCAATCTGGGTGGAGTTTCCATTTTCTTCCTCTGTCTGCGTGGGTTTCCTCCGGGTTCTCCGTGTTGAGTCCAAAAACATGGATCAACAAGGTCAATTGAATTCTTCAAGTTGCCCCATACAGAGTGTGTCTGTGTGAGTGTGCGTGCCCAGCGATAGATTGGCGCCCTGTCCTGGCTGTATCTACCCTTGATGGGCACGGGGAACCAAGAACCTAGTAGAGAATAAAGCGTAAGATAATGGATGGATCGATGAATTTTATGTTGGGCGGCACGCTGGCTTAGTGTTTAGCATGTTCTCCTCTCAGCGCTAGGGATTCCCGGTTCGAATCCCAATCTGGGTGGAGTTTCCATGTTCTCCCTGTGTTCACGTTGGTTTCCTCCCACAGTCCAAAAACATGGATTAAGGTCAGTTTAATTCTTCAAATTGCCCCATATATAGTGTGTGTGTGTGTGTGTATGTGTGTGTGTGTGTATATATAAGTGAGTGTGCCCAGCGATGGAATGGGGCCCTGTCCTGGGTGTATCTGCTCAGGGCCCGAAACGTTCTCCCCTGTTTGGACATGGGGAACCCTCCTCTCTGTGACCCTAATAGAGGATAAAGCGGAAGATAATAGATAAATTGATCACTTTCTGGTTCGCCTTCAGCGAATGTAATGTAATGTACTGCTGGAATATCATCCATGAATGACCACTGAAGGGCGTCATTAGTGGCTTCTTTTTTTACATTATTGTGACCTTGGACTAAATCTTTGAGCTGTCTAATTAAAATATGTGATGATATAATTACTGTGCATGCATTGCAGTGCACTAGGGCAGAATTGCTTTTGGTTGAGTGCAGCTCTGTCGTTTCGCAGGGTCACACTTGTTCATGCATTTGGGTCTTATGCAAATCAAGACTAAATGAATTACAGTCTGCATCAACATTTGTCAGCAGAGCACACATCACGTGTACTTTAGTCGAATTATTCAGCTCTCCCTTAACTCGTGGACAAAAGTGGTTTATCTAGGGTAAATAGTCTTAAAGTGCTGAACAGTGTAGATTTTATTCTGAAAGTTCTTGTGTGTTGGCATGTAACAGAGCTGCAGGTTGAGCTTGAGCTTCACATCTGCTCTATGAGGTACAAATAGAAATGGATTTTTTAAAAGTAATGTTTAATACTTATTTGTACTTAAAACAGGAAGCAGAAGACATTTCTGATCTGGTTTACACTCACAGTGATGTTATTGGGTACAGCTCCAATTTGTTTTCTTACCATTTATATATATATATATATCCTATCCCAGCAATGTCACTGAGGTGTATAAATGCAACTACAGCATCACTGCAGAACTACTGACAATAAACAATCCATCAACCAACTAAATGATACGTGTTCTGTGATGCTCCTGACCAATAGAAAACAGAGAACCAACAGGGGGTGAACAAAAACAAAGAACACAGATGGACTACAGTCTGTAATTGTAAAACATTGTATAACATATAGTGCTGCACGGTGGCATCATCTTCTGCTTTATCCTCTATTAGGGTCGCAGGGGGGTTCCCCATGCCCATCCAGGGGAGAACGTTTCGGGTGCTGGGCAGATACACCCAGGACAGGGCACCAATCCATTGTTGGGCACACACACACACACACACACACACACACATTCTATATGGGGCAATTTGGAGAATTCAATTGACTTGATCCATGTTTTTGGACTGTGGGAGGAAACCAAAGAACCCGGAGGAAACCCACGCAGACACGGGGAGAACATGGAAACTTCACCCAGATTGGGATTCGAACCGGGAATCCCTAGCGCTGAGAGGAGAACATGCTAAACACTAAGACACCGTGCTGCCCGGTGAATAATCCCCAACTTCAGAAGGTTCTGTTAGAGGGGGTGAGGAACAGCTGGGCTCTTGTTCACTCTCTTGGTGCGAGTGCTGTGTCATGAGTCACCTGTTGGAAAGAGGGAGAGGAACAGGTGCCACCGAATGTCTCTATTAACTGTACATCATGTACGTGACTTGACGTGCAACTATTACGTCTCATCAGAGCCGTTAATGAGGATTTCATTACAGGGTTCACACACTTAGTCAAAGCGCACTGCACTTTCAGGTTTTGTGTGACGCCTGATCACATGTGTGGTGTGGTGTGTCAGAGGCGGAACCCAGGGCATAGTGCACAAAATACAATTACAGGTGGATGTTAGGAGTGACAGTTACACACTATAGCCGCTAATGATAATGAGTGCTGTATTGAATAACCTCTTGTCACACACACACACACACACATTACAATTTATGTATTATCTTTCGCTTTATCCTTTATTAGGGTCGCGTGGGGTTCCCCATGCCCATCCAGGGGAGAAAGTTTCGGGCGCTGGGCAGATTCACCCAGGACAGGACACCAATCCATCGCTGAGCAAACACTCACTCACAAAGAGAAGCACGCATTCACACTCTGTATGGGGCAATTTGGAGAACTCAATTGACTTGTTCCATGTTTTTGGAATGTGGGAGGAAACCGGAGAACCCGGAGGAAACCCACGTAGACACGGGGAGAACATGGAAACTCCACCTAGATGGGGATTCGAACTGGGAATCCCTAGTGCTGAGAGGAGAACATGCTAACCACTAAGCCACCGTGCCGTCACTTTATCATGTCTTCGGAAATATGAAAGAAATATGATAGAAAACCCACTTGTTTGCCCAAACCGGGACTCAAACCCAGGACCTTATTGCTGCAGGGTGGTAACGCTGCACCACTGTGCTGCCTTTGTAAACATACCTGCCAATGAATGTATTTAATTGTAGGTTGAAGGTATTTCATTACCTAGTGATACGAGTTGGAATTGTGTTCTTGAAACTCTGAGACTTGACAGACACTCATTAAAACCTGACAATAAAATGAGCTGCTAGACTTTTGATAACGCATTACAAGTACACTGTACAATGTAATTATCTCGAATGTGCTTTATAGCCTTGATGGATTGATTACCTGCATTACAACAAATGCATAACCAGACAGACCTGCCATCTTATCTTTGTTTTCACCTTGTAATCTGCACTGAGATATCCCCGTCTTACAGTAGCAATAAGCGTGAAGACGTTAGTGCAGCACAGAGGTAGGCTACCAAAGCTTTACCCCCTTTCATTTAATATTAATATGTTGACTCATTATTTGCACTTTATTTTGACATTGAATGCTTGGACAAAAATATTGAGACATCTATACATTAGTCATTACAGACATGGACACACCACTTTCACTCTTTACTGAAGGCTTTTTACAAAGGTGTGTTTGAAATTTTCACAAGAGCTTGTCTGAGGTCACATACTGATGTTGAATGAAAGGTTTTCTATGGGGTTGAGGTCGTCTTCTGTGTGGGCCAGTCAAATTCATCTATACCAAATTCATCCAATCATCCCCTTAGATGGGGTGGCATGGCAACATGGTGGTTAGCAAGTTCGTTTCTGTTCCTCCCGTGTCCATGTGGGTTTTTTCTGGGTTCTCTGGATTCCACCCACTGTCCAAAAACATGGATTTAAAGTAATTGGTCCGCTCTAAATTGCCCCTATCAAAATTGTCACCATTTAGTGTGTGTATGTGAGAGTGTTAACAACGATGGATTGGCTTCCTGTCCTCAATGTATCTGCCCAGCACCCAAAACATTCTCCCCTGGATGATGAAATGAAATTCCTTCAGATATACCGTGATTTGTGCACTATGGTACAGCCATGCTGAAGATGGAAAAGACCTTCCCTAAACTGTTGCCCAAATATGGTAGTACACATGTATTAGACTAGGTGCTTGGTTTTCCTAAATTAAACACCAGGATTTAATAATGAGATTCATGTAATACTTTGGTCCATTTATAATATTTCTATGTTTATACATCCAACCCTCTACACCTCAGTTTGCATCCACATATGCATTTTCCCAGACTCTATAAAACCAGGGTCCAGCTGCAGCACCTCACACCTGGTCATTAACTAAGCAGGTTGTAATTTTCTAGGCATAAATTTGCACTCGCTTTAACTGATTATTAGCTGCCAAGACTGTGGCATAAACTCTCAGTGGAGGAGAGTAGCAGACATGTTTTCTTTATTAATTTGACAATTTTCTTTTCAGTCGTTATTCACAATAATAATGAAATGACTAAAAGTCTTTGCTAGACATTAGAACGCTCTTTTCCAAATCCAAATCCATCACCGATGTTTGTTTCAAATCTACTATAAACAGGAGTGTCTGTACTTGCTAGGGTTGTAATTTGAAGCTTATTTCTTTCCCTTTGTTTTAACCACATGTCACATTTCTTAAGCTGAATATTGAATTGGGAGGTTATTATCCTGCATGTTGTCTCAGTTTTGTCATTCTCATGTTCCGGAATTAGGCTGTCACTGCGGCTCTGTGTAGATTGTACGATCCCGTTTGTTTTTAGACTTAGCTGAGACAAAGTTTGGGTTTGCGTTTTCTTTGTTCACTTGCAGGTCGGGTGAATTATGAGCTAGTCAGTATTATTGTTGGTATGTGTTACAACTAGCAATTTTGCAGAGTCAAACACACCGCTTAGCAACCATGTGCATGCAATAATCACACTCACACCTAGGCGCCTTTAAGTAGCTACAGCCATGTTTGCAGGTGCAGCTACCTTAGTGATGTCGTGATGGTACTCCTGATGTCTAGACATTGGCATGTAAAAATGAATCAGTACTTTCCGTCACTAATCCAATGCCAACAGTCAGGTTAACAACAGAACCTCTTTTACTCTGATAAATGTGAGCTCATCTTTTATAACCAGTCACAATGTCATGATGTCATCTTGCGATTATAAAAAGGAACTGCTATTCAGATGAATCTAGCAGACATTACAGTAATGCAGATCTATCCTAAAGATTTATCCATCCATCCATTATCTTCTACTTTTATCCTCTATTAGGGTCGCAGGGGGGGTTTCCCCTTGCCCATCCAGGGGAGAACGTTTCGGGCGCTGGGCAGATACACCCAGGACAGGGAGTCAATCCATCGCTGGGAACACACTCACTCACACAAACACACTCTATATAGGGGCAATTTGGAGAACTCAATTGACTTGATCCATGTTTTTGGACTGTGAGAGGAAACCGTAGAACCCTGAGGAAACCCACGCAGACACGGGGAGAACATGGAAACTCCACCCAGATTGGGATTCAAACCAGGGACCCCTAGTGCTGAGAGGCGAACGTGCTAACCACTAAGCCACCGTGCCGCCCCCTAAAGACTTATATTGGCATTACTTAGGTATTGGGTATCTATTGGGTATGTTGCCTTGTTATTACACTTATTGTCTTTTTTTATATATAGACAATATTTGTAGTTCTACAATTACAGACAGTTTCTACACATATTTTGTTGATCCAGCCACGTCTCCACCTTCTGAGGAATCCAGTTTCTGCTAATCTTCCCTCTGTCTGGTTGCTTTTTCTTATTGTTCTAGTTTGACATTTAAAGTGTACGTTTGTTTTCATTTACACCGGCTTTTTAATGCTCCATGTGCTAGTGGAATTCTGTTCAATGGTATAGATGCGTAAAGTAACTCTTTGTAGGTGTCGTTATACTCCTTACTTTATTTTTGTCATCAGTTGCGTGTGCACTTGCCGAGAGGTTTTGACAAGGGACATTTGTATCCCCACCCGATACCATTTAAAACAGCTTTGTGGGATGTTTCGTGTAGGAACATAGCCCAAATGTGTGGGACTTGTTTAAAGAACCATTTTGTGAGAGTGTGTTGATGACCGTGCGTGTGTGTGTGCACAATGAATGTAATCGAGTCGTTAGTGTCTCAGAGAAATGGGAATTTAGCTTTTGACATGATCCTTAATGACAACCAGTCTGAGAACTACCACCCTGTCTTTGCTTTGCACTGTCTGCCAGATCTGTTCTGATGATCATTAGCTACAGGACATTAAACCAAATTTACATTAAATCACTTTTGATATTGTTAAGCCCTGATTAAATACACAATTAGACATGTTCTTTGGATCGAGAGCAGTAGTGGGCGGAGTGACTGCTGTAGAGCACTCAAAGTGCAAACATCCCGGCATGCTTTGTCAGCTCGGAAGCAAGACATCTATACATTTTGGCTGAGGGCAGATATTCAAATTATTCCTGAGCTACTTGACGCGTGTTAGGTTTGCCTTTAATCTTAAAGTAAATTAAACTGATGCAGTGCTCTTTCTCAATCTGTTCATAATTCTGAGATGTTAAGTATTTTCAAAGAAATTAAGACGCTTCTCTTCCTGAAGGACTTGCTGTAAAACCAAAATAAACAATGTAGGAAACATCCCGGCATTAAATCAGATCAGCAAGTGATCATGATTTCTAATACTGCAGTTAGCTGGCTCCTCCTTAACTTACTCATATGAGTTCTCACACTTTGTAAGTTGCTGAGGATAAAGGCATCTGCTGAATGACTGAAGGTAAATGTCATGGTGTAGCTGCAGTTGTATTTTGCGTGATAGTGAAATTCACCGAAAAAGCAAATGAGTCTATAGTTTATGTAAAGTGTTATAGTGTATATGGGCGCTAGCTCAGTGGTTAGGATGTTGGGCTATCAATCTGAAAGTTGGGGGTTCAAATCCCAGGTCCACTGAAGTTACTAGTGTGGGTCCTTGAGCAAAACTCTTAACCCTCATTGCTCCAGGGATGTTGTGATGAACCCTGTGCTCACCTTGTAAGTCGCTTTGGATAAAAGTGTCTGCTAAATGACCAAATGTAATGTAAATGTATATGTAATAAAATATATAACTAACAAAACGTTTTGTCTTAGAAGTAATCTTTAATGATGGCCTTAATAAGCACCTGGTATCAGCAAGTACCCAGATATTAGTACTTATACCTGGACTAAAAATATCAGTGCATCAAAAAACCCTAAACAATCTGAACTTTAATAGAATATGTTGTCCATAAGCACCTCGTGTTGATAGAGGCGGGTTAATTCATGCAAAAGTGGTGGTTCTGCTTGGCCCGCCATCATTGTTTATGATGTTATTATAATAACAATGTTGTGAAAGAGCTTTATCCGAAACTAATGTATCCAGCTCTTTCATATGGCTTCCTTAGATGATGTATTTCTACTCCGTGTGAACCGTTTCCAAACCTCCCTGTCGTCCCTTTATGGCTATATTAATGTTGATGCCTCCCTTTTGAGCTGTAGTTTAGAATATTTGCTAATATTTGAAAGAAAATGTGCTGCTGGATAAAACCATTTATGAAGTCTCGATGGCAGGGCCGGTGCCATTAAACATTGGGGCCACAGCAGTCGGCCTGGAGGCCGAAGCAGTGCTGACATCTTGGAGAAAGAGAAATCGTACTGTCCCCCGAATGCTTACACAAAGCTCACTTAACCCCTTGTTGCTTTCATGTGTCTGGGTGAATAAATCTGCCGATAATCTTGATTTATTTGTTTTGCTTTTCAAAGTTGTCTGGTGCTCGCTGGGCTCCCCAAAAGCTCTTCGGCTCGTAAAAACAATACTCTACAGAGAACGGCCGGCTCATGTCAGCCAAACACAAACCAAATGGCTCTTATTTATCTCTGGTTTTCCAGCAGATGTTCACTCAACAGTGGCTCAGCAAACTACCGTTTGATAGATCATTGGACGGACTGGATGCAGTCCGCCTGCCAAGTTGCTGCTGAGATTTGGTGACTCATGTGGGTGACACATAGCTGCACATTTCTGTCATCCTGCAAAGTTTCTCCGCTGCAATTATTCTTAGAAAGTGTGGTTGTTTTGGGAATGTTTGTTTGCATGGTGACACTCATAACTCCCTTGTCAATTTTCTCCTGAACAATTCCCATTATTGAATAACTACATAAGTTCTGACCTTGTGTTTAGGGGCGTAGGCCCCTACGGTAAGCCAAGAGTATTAAAGTGTGATGTCTCATAAAGATGAACGGTCTAATTGATCAGGTTAAAAAAGTAAATCCATATATTTATCATGTGCTCTATATGGGTTAAAGTAGAAAAATAATATGAAGTCATTTTGTAGTTGCTTTTATCCAGAGTGGCTTTCAAGTATCCTGATTTGATGGTCAGAGCACAGGGTTGACCATACAGCCCCCTGGAGCAGGAGGGTTAGGGCCTTACTGAAGGACCCACATTGCTACCAACCACTAAACACCACCATAACATTTTTAAAAACACATTTAAATTCTGAAGTTTCATTCAGTCTCATTATCACAATTATTCAATTATTCATGTCTTTTGGACAACAATTTGGGGAAGAGTTTTTCCTGATCCAGTGACTTATTCCTTACGACCGTGCCCTATTCTATTAAGTGACCTTACCCTGTTAACTGTTAACTGTTATACAACAGAGATGGTGAGCCGCTTCTTCTCGTCCAGCATCAGTGTCAGACCTCACAAATGATTTTCGCTGTTCACAGACATGCCAAAATCTTACAGAAAGCTTCACAGCAGAGTAAAAACTGGGCACCAACACAGAATGAGATGTTATTAAAAGTTCTGTTAGTGTAGTGTCTTCATGGTGAATTTTGTTAATGTAATAATTAAATTAATTCCTTTTTTTCATACTGTAGAAGTTATTGCACATATTATATAGACTTAAACAGACCACAATTAAATTCAATTGAAGTCACTTTGTATTATTTGTATCAAATTCTTTAGTTTTCTAAATACAGATCTTTGTTTTTTTTATTAATTCTGTAGTGTCATTCTTCAGATTTTCACTGGACAATTTTAATACCTTTAAATGAAGTGACCTCATGCTAAACTGATTTACATACAAAAAGACAGACCTTCTTTACTACTAGTGACTTCAAATTCATTTTAAAGCAGCATTGCTATAGTTGGATATAGTAATAACTTAAGTCACCCAAAGTCACAAATTATGAGCAAATTAGATTGTAATAATGAATATTCATAACCTGACGTTATTCTCTTATCTGATCAAGTCATTGTACCATCATACAACTGATGCCGTTGTTTTCAGCTCGTTACATAAAGCTACATATTGTCGCTGGTAGCATGGTGGCGCAGTGGTTAGCACATCCGCTTTAGAGCAAAAACGTCCTGGGTTTGATTCTCGGCTGGAGCAGACAAAGGTCCTTTCTGCATGTGGAAAGAGGAGTCCTCCCTGTGCCAGTATAGATTTACTTGAAGGGCTCTGGTTTCCTTGAGTTGCTAAGTTGCCTCCGTGACTGTATTAATACAATAAAGACCAATGAGCACTTTGCACGTTTTAATTTTCACTCACGTTACTGACCAAAATGAATCAGTTTGAATACATGAATCTGAATTCGACCCTAGTAGAGGATAAAGCGTAAGATAATGGATTTAGAAGGCTGTAAAACTGCTTTAAGATGATGTACTATAGTAAAAAAAAAGCTAAATAAACAATAATTTAAATCTAAACTAACTGGTCCTGTTGGGAAATATCCACTGATCCTGCGCCCAGGTAAAACTCCTAAATAATCAGTTTTTACTATTTTATTAATAAACTTTTGAAGATTAATTGAAGTAATATTAATCTTTTTATGGTTTATAGAAGTCTCATGTCTTAACCTTACACTTACTATACATGAAAACTGACCCGAATTGTCACTACATTTTCTGAGTACTACATACAATCATATCCTGTTGGAGAGAGTAACTTGTGAGAGTTTTATCTGCATGATTACAGAGCATATTTTGGGTTATTAGTTTTAGAGAGTAGTTTTGGGTTATATTAGTTTAAGATATGAAAACATAATAATAATGTAGCGATAAAACCTATAGAAGTCAGTCATTTCAGTACGTTTCAGCCTGTTGTCCATGTACATGCTTTTAGCTTTTAATGGTGTGGTGAGAGATCTGAGACCCGAGTGCCACTGGGAAGTCCCGTCGAGCTGAATGAATGCTAAAGACCAGCCTTTGCCACTTGCTCTTTGTCGCAGTGATTCACTTATCTGTTTAACCCCCCCCCTCCCCACTCCTCTCGGGAAGTAATGACATCACTGATAAACAATGTCTGTCAGCAAGGCTGAGCCACCAACCCTTCCTGACATGGATACAGGCAACCAGCAAGGCATGATGGGAAGAGACAGCGTCTCCAAACTGACTTGATATGTAATCCTGTCCTGTCTCAGCGCTGCTTTGATAAAAAAAAATAAAAAAAATAAAAAAAATCTAATCTTGTTTTTTATCTTTAAGATCTTTAGAAACATAAAGACAAAACTACAAGGGTTAAACAAAGAGGAGCTAAACAATTCGAGTCATGTTGTTGTAGTAATTTAATAGTACAGTCATAATTTGACACATTACACCAGAACTGTATCTGAACAATTCAAACTATGTCATTCCATTCATTTCAACGTACAGCCGTTAAATAACACATTACACTGAAACCTTACTGTAGTCTGTGTGTGTTCCCTAATTCCAAAGATGTCATGGCTTTATTTCGTGACTTAAAAGCAGTTATATATCATTTATTATAGCAGAACCTCCCACCATAATAACAGGTCCTTGTTATTGTGATAGTCAAACCCAAAATAAGCTCGCTCAGCAGGTCTGTCAGTCCTTGTCAGGCTTGTTGTTTACACCCCATGCAGTAGTTGCTTGTTGTGATCGGCTAGACATTAATATGGTTAGAGAGCATTAAACTAGTGATCCTTGCAGTGCTGTTTGTTTAGATGAGAACCACCCTTTCCTTCATTTTCCTTTCTGTTCCCACTGAAGGTGATTTAGACGATTAGATGTGATGGGTAAAGAAGAAAGCAAGTTGCGATACAAATGTATAAGATAGAGATACAGTACGGAGCTGCATTGCATCTGTGCTGACATCCTTGTGTTTGTTGTGATTGAACAGTGATTGTAAAGTGCCGTACAAACACATTGAACATCGTACATCCACACAGTTGAAAACAAAACACGGTTTCGCCTTTGGTCAAAACCCATCCTGCTTAATTCAACCCGTTCCGCGCTTCAGACATGCTGCAACGTGTCGGGTAGACAGGAGCCTGTCCTGCTAGTGGACCACACCTCAGCAAGGAGGTTTAGGAAAGAAATGAGATCATGAATATCTGGATATCTCTTAATCACATTGTTTAAATCTTAATAGAAACTCGTTTTTTTTTTTTTTAAAGGATGCCTTGTTGTCTTTTAACGAATCCCAAGGTGCGCTCCTGGTGTACAGAACGTGTAAACCATACTGCACTCAGGCTGGAAACTGGGCAAAAGGGGAGCAAAGCACAGCGAGTCATTGTCATGACTGACCGGGATTACCTGCTTTACGCTGACCAATGGAAAATGAGACGAAACGCAAGTTGGAGTTGTTATTCTCGGCTATGTTTAGAAGTCCTTTCAGTATCTGACGTGGCTTAGTACAAGGGATTAAATGTGCAGCGCAGTTCGGTTTCTGACTTGATTTTTTGACAGTCTAGCATAGCAGGTTTTGACGGAGCAGGGAAACGGCCATTCAACACTCCCTTCAAGGGAAACTTTATGTGTTCACTAGTTTTTCATCTTTTTGGGTCCAGGTGTTTTATCCAAGGCAAAAGCAGCTATCAGAAAACAGCTATAGTATGTAGTCCAATGGGTCAGTCATGCACGGCAGAGTATACTGCTTGTTGTTGTTGCTGCTTTTTCCTAACCCCTAATGTTATTATAAGTGTCTGAGTGCATGAAAATAACCAGAAATAAAACTATATATATATATATATATATATATATATATATGTGTGTGTGTGTGTGTGTATATATATATATATATATATATATATATATATATATATATGTATGTGTGTATATATATACACACACACACACACGTGTATATATAATATATATAACAAAACACCAATAACATGGTGGGGACATGGTCGAGCTGCTGTATTTCAGTCTTTATGTCTCTGTGCACTTTGTTTCTGTATCGCTGTGAACTGCTTCCATCTTCTGCCTATCACCCCTTCTCGTTCGGCTGAACACAGACCATCAGCAAAACCTTATGCAGGTGCATTCATTACTGCCCATTGCCCTCGGTTCCACCTTTGGTCCACTGGCTACACCAGTGATGCATAAAATTAAACAGAACAGGCTTTACACCACGGCTGTATAAGTGAAAACACTGTACGATGAGGGTTTTTACCACCCCTATATTAGCTTCGTCTGTGTGTCTGGTAAAAAGATTGCAAATGCTATTTCACCCACTTCCCGTTTTCCAATTAAGCTGAAAGTTGCACTATTGTTCCTTCTCGTTGACAACACACAAATCAATAAAAATAAAAAACAAAAAAAATTACCAATAATTAACAAAATTTTGTTTTCTATGCATAAAGTGTCCATTTTCTACTTAATAGTATAAAGTTTATGATTATAGAGGTGTTTTTAAAAATTTTTTTTTTAAATCTAAAGTCTGGGTTACTTAACCATGCTTATCTGTAAAAGCTCTTTAAGGCCATACTTTTATAGATCCCCAACTAGATTATAACCACCATGAAAAGCATGTCACCATCATCAACAACTTTACACTTACAGGTCACATCAGTATTGAATTATCAGGCTATTAAAATAATATAATGTTCAGTGTGGCAATTAAATAACATCTTCACATGATGGTGTAGTATTCACAAGTTGTCATCCTATTAGTGCTTCGGTAATTAACTTTTGCAAATTAAAGCAGATCTGCTAATTAAAATACTTAGTAGTTTTATTAACTAGTTACCTTTTAAAGTATTAATGAAGTTTAAACATGTTATTAGTAATCATTTAGTGAGTTCTCTGCAATTTATTTTCCCAAAAACATTAAGGTTGGATAAAAAGATTTTAATATGGTGGGAAAACTTCTCTACAGGTGATTAAGAACACCCCTGCCAGCCTCGGCTCACTTTAACCAATCAGATTCTAGTCCTGCCAATTGCTGATCGGAACTGGTGGAAGTCTAGACATTTTTATGACTCTTAATATGTCTGGACTTTAGGGGTTTGAACAGAACTAACAAAACGTCAGGTTCTAAAAATTTACCCTCACACAGAGTAATAGGCTCAGCATCAGTGGTGCCTGGGTGTTAACGTCAGCTTAGGAAGTAACCCCACACAGTGACCCGGGGTTAATATCCTGCCTGTTAGCATAGAGCTGTGCTCCGCTGCTCACGGTTCCCACAGCCAGTGTGGGAGAAGAGGCAAAGTGAGAGCAGAAGCCTCTCCAAAGAAAGAGGAAATGGTTCTTGGAGGGTGCAGGCTGACTTTCTGAATTTGGTTCTTCCAGCTGCATCACTATGGAAACTGCCAGTAAATTTAAAGCATTGTTCTCATCTTCGCCTTGGCACCATGCCTTATCTTGGCATAGTGTCCCGCACTTACGGCGTCATGAGGGGGCCAGTGGGAGGCATTAATGAAGGCTGCGCATCGGTGTTGACTAGTTTTGGGGTTTTCGCTCTCTCTGAGAATACGTTTGACGTGCAGTGATGTGCCTCCATCAGCCCCAAGGTGTGGCTTTTACCTAAATTAAAGGGGGTTTGTTCTTATTAAACACCCACCTTTTAATAGATGATGCGATGCTTTTTTTAAAAAAGAAATAAAAATTAAATGGGCTTTTTAAAATGTCTTGTTATTAATGGATCTCAGGCAGTCTACCAAGGGATTCCAGGGTTCAATTTGTCCTCCACATCTAACCCATCCGTGCAGTGCACATATACACCCACTAGTAAAGTGAGCACACTTGCCCGGAGCCTAGGGAGCCATTGGGTTTAGTTGCTTCATCCATAATACTTGGTGGGAGTGGGAATCAAACCGGGGACATTAATATGGAAAACTGCAATAGGAATCGCCGTGTCCTGGTTTAACACCCACAATTGTTTTTACTTTGCACCCAACTAAATGGGCTATATTCTTGTTTTTATTGGAGCTCACTCTCTCCGTCCAGGTACTTGAGCAAAGAGGTTAGACCAGAAATGCTTAACTGACTAATGAAAAGGGAAGTGTCTATTGGGATCCATTATCCTTAAGCCTATTGTAACCGAAAGTAGTTCAAAGCATTTCTCATGACTCACTGTCTCCAGCATATTAAAGTCTATAAATCTGTGGGAATATGGAGAATGTGGAAAATGCATTTAGAAAAATAGGTCTCGACTTGCTGCCATTTACAACTGAACCTCCATCCTCAGGGACCCGAGGGATCAGGATTGAGATGGGTCAGATCTGTCACTTGGCCAGTTCAGATAGTTGGTCTAAAAGAATGATATAATATTTATCATGGAATAGTCTCCACATATTTAACTTGCTCACTGAGTGAACGGTATAAAGGTGATTATTTGATTACAGAATTCTGGACTTTTGAAGAGTGTTGACAGGTCCATTGTAGGTGGACTGAACCCTACACAATTTGTACAATGGTGTTCTACACTGTTAATGTGCAGAGGTTCTTTTGTCCTTCAAGTAGGAAGTATGGACCCTTACAGAAAGAAGTTCTTGGGCTCAATTCAGTGGAACGTTCTTTCTATATTTGTTGTTTTCTAATAAATTCTCTGGTTTCCTTCCACACCCCAAATGCATGCTGCTAGCTGACTTAAAGACACTTGATGTACAGTACTCAATATTGGACATGCTGCCTTTGTGCTTCACTTATTGTCATTGTTCTCAGTTCCACTTACTGTAAAGATAAACTTTGTAGTTTTACAATTCCAGACTGTAGTCCATCTGGCTGTGTTCTGAAGTACATACTGTGTATGTCCCCTTCTTGTTCTCTAATGGTCAGGACCCCAATAGTAGCACCACAGAGCAGGGGTTATGTGGTGGGTGCATTATTCCTATCCCAGCAGTGTCACTGAGGTGTTTAAATGAAACTCCAGCAGCACTGCTGCACTAACACCCCATCACCACATCAGTGTCACTGCAGAACTAACAACAAACAGTCCACCACCCAAATTATACCTGTTCTGTGATGCTCCTGACCAACAGAGAACCAACAGGGGACTAACAACAACAAGAACACAGATGAACTACAGTCTGTAATTGTAAAACTACAAAGTTCATCTATATGGTAAGTGGAGGACATAGATGATGGAGCAAGTAGGGGGTATGTCCAAACTTTTGACTGGAACTGTATATGTTTGGCTGTGCGTCCACTCTGTAATGTTTTTTCCTGGTAGTGCTGGGACAGGCAAAGGAACATGTTTTAATGGAACAGCACCATTGTGGGTTTGTTTACATCACGGCTTGTCGTACAGCATCCGCAAAAATCCGAACAACTATATCAGTCCAGTAGCAGGATGGAAGTGATGGACATTTTTGTTAAAAGATCTTTCCTGTTCAGCTTGTTTGCTGCGGTATGTTCAGCATACAGAGCGGTAACCAGCCGTTATCCAGGAGCTTGTGCATATTTTGGCCTCAACAATACATACCGTGCATGTTAAAGGTTTGAGGTGTCTAGACACATGTCTCTAGAGAGGTGGAATATGCATTACAGCCCAGGTGAAGAAAACTGTACATGCTGCAGTAGCAGTTATTTGTAGAGTTATACAATAATTTATTAAAATAATTCAATGTTTAAAAACTCTGCAGTTGTAGTACAGATGTTGAATTGAACTGCAGTGTATAAAAGTTAATCCTTTTTTTTTAAGACCTATAGTCTGCTTAAGAGTCACCACGTTTTGTGGTTACAGACAACTGTTTGGGGGAAAAAATGTTCGAGGACTGAAGAGATTTACAAATACTGTTTGTTGAAACAGTAGCGATATTGAAAAAGTTTAATGCCATTAATCCACTTTTACTTAAAAAGAGAGATGATTCTGTAATAAGTGTTGACAGTTTGTACACTTACCGTCTGAATAAAATCACCGGACAACAAGTTATTCTAGGGAAATCAATTGCAATTAAAAACATAAGAGCCCCTTTACATCACCATGGCAACATGAGAAAAAACATATTATGCCGATAGCCGGGAACTTTTGACCAATTGGCACAACTCGCACAGAACAAAAAATAATATTCCACTTGTCTATTTAGTTTGTGCTTACAAGAACAATCTAGTTCTAGTTCTATCATGTTCTTTAGGGATTTTTTTTGTTATTCTAATCTATTTTTTTATTTGATTTTCATGCGTACATTTAATATTTTGTGTTCATTTTCAGAAAAAGCACTGTGTTGTCTATTTCCGATAACACAATGTTGTTTTGTGTTTACACGCCATAACAGTGCATTGTTCCTGTGATTTCTGGCACTTTTCTAGTAAAGCTAAATATTGCATAATAATCATATGATTGTGATTATTTCTTAGACAATAATCGTACCATTTAACATCAGTAATCGTCTCATCCCCCCTCTAGGGTGGCAAATAATATTAAAGATACATATATTTTGGATATTGGATGCTCCCAACTTGGTGACTAATGTTTGGAGAGGGTTCATAAAGACACGGTGGGGTCAGCTGGTGTGGAAGAACTTGACTGACTAGCACAAAGCCCTGACCTTTGACCTCTCAAACATTTATGGGATGAACTAGAATAGAGATTGACCTCTAGTTCAACTTCAGTGTCTCACCAAATGTGCTTCTGATTGAATTCACACACAATAGAACACTCTAAATGTTTGTAAAATGTCTTTCAAAAAGAGTAAAAGTTGTTTTAAAAGTTAGAGTAAAATCATATGTGTAATTTGTAGGTGTCCCAATACTTTAGATTTTCTCAAGCTTCTGCTACTTGATCAACCAGTCTATAATCGATGGATGGAAGACTATTTATTGTTCGATTATGATGTGTTACCTCATCTTCTGAAACAGACCATCCATCCATTCTCTTCTGCTTTATCCTCCACTACGGTCGCGGGGGGAGGGGGGGGGTTTCCCATGCCCATCCAGGGGAGAACTTTTCAGGCGCTGGGCAGATACACCCAGGACAGGGCGCCAATCTATCACTGGACACACACTCACTCACACACACACACTTGATATGGGGCAATTTTGAGAATTTGATTGACCTTGATCCATGTTTTTGGACTTTGAGAGGAAACCGGAGAACCCGGAGGAAACCCACACGGACATGGGGAGAAGATGGTAACTCCACCCAGTTTGGGATTCGAACCAGGAAATCCCTTGCACTGAGAGGAGAACATGCCAACCACTAAGTCACCGTGCCGCCATTGAAACAGAACAGTCTAAAATAATGTTTTAAGGTAAAGTGTTAATGGTCTTAATTTTCCTCACAATATTGGAAGCATCGCTGAAACAGCCAGCCGTTGGTTTAGTGGAGCTCTGTAGAGTCTCTAATCACATCTGTATGACCAAAACGTGGCTGCTTCATGATCTTATAGACTTAAACATCTGTACACATTTCAATCAACTTAGTGCAGGTTTGCCAGCGTGATGAGATCAGTATGAAGTCACATTGAATATTTTACGTACATAGATGGCCAAAAAATTTTGATATCTGGAGGAGAAAGCCCTGACGTGGGGAAGGAAGTGAGCAGATGTTACCACGGTAACTGTAGTTTGATGTGCTGTGTGGGTGTGGAAGCTCAGTGGTTGGGGCTCTCTATCTGAAGGTTTGGGGATTAAATCCCAGGTCCTCCATAAGTTACCAATGTGAGCCCTGGAGTGAGGACTTGATCTCTCATTGCTCCAGGGGTGCTGTATGGTTGACCCTGTGTTCTGACCCAAACGTCAAGTCATGATACAGCAGTTCACTTTGGAAAAATGTTATAAAATATATATATATATATATATATATATATATATATATATATATATATATATATATATATATATATATATTATAATCGAGCAAAGCGGGCAGCATGGTGGAATAGTGGTTAGTACGTTCGTCTTTCAGTGCTAGGGATTCCCGGTTAGAATCCCCATCTGGGTGGAGTTTCCATGTTCTCCCTGTGTCCGCGTGGGTTTCCTCCGGGTTCTCCGGTTTTCTCCAACAGTCTAAAAACATGGATCAAGTTGCCCCATATAGAGTGTGTGTGTGTGTGTGTGTGTGTGTGTGTGTGTTAGTGAGTGTGTGCCCAGCTATTGGATTGGTGCCCTGTCCTGGGTGTAACTGCCCAGCGCCCGAAACGTTCTCCCCTGGATGGTCATGGAGAACCCCACCGCGACCCTAATAGAGGATAGAGCGGGTGATAATGAATGTATGATTATCAAGCAAATCAAAAAATTTTAATTGTAAAGTAGCTTCAGGCTCCAAAGGATTAGAATTGTAAATGAAAAAGTAATTCCAACGGGGATGGCTTATGTTAAAAGAAAATCTATTCACACCTCATTAACATGCCTCAGTTTTTATACAGGGATGGGAACGATCTTAAATCATCTTTTGTGTGACAGCCCATAATATAACATCTTAATATATTGGTTTAAATAAGTCATAGCTATAATTTCACAGAGACCCTACACTCGACTTTGCACAGCATGCCAGCAGAGTCATGAACAGATGACATTTTAATATGAGTAAGAGCTTCTGAGCAGTGCTGCAGGCTTACCCTGTACCTTTGCGCTGTCCGATTTTTGGTTATAGTTGTCATCAGGAAATTCGCAAGAGATGTGATTTCCATCTTGTTTGAATTGATGTGTTCGGGTGTGGCTTTAAGGGAAATGCTGAACGTTGGGTGGGAATTTCTTTGGTCGAGTTGCTCACAACTGTGAGTGGGTGTTGGGTCACTATTGGTGTTTATACCCTGTAAAAAGTCATATTTATGCGACGCGGGTATTTAGTTACAGTTATGTATGGGGGGGGGGGGGGGGGGGGGGGGGGGGGGGGGGGGGGGGGGGGGGGGGGGGGGGGGGGGGGGGGGGGGGGGGGGGGGGGGGGGGGGGGGGGGGGGGGGGGGGGGGCAAGGTACATGGGAGCCAAGGTACATGGAGGCCAAGCCACATAGGGGCCAAGCTACCTGGAAACCAAAAGGCAGAGGGAGGACATATAAAAAATAATGACCTAATCTAGAGAAAGTGGATTTTTTTGGGGGGAGCAGTATCTCCACAAATGTTGTTAAATTAGGAAGAATAATAAAAAAATCAGAATAAACAAGAACATGAATGATTATTTGGGTGTCTTATGTGGTTCAAACAACATTTTAATACATATTCTTTAAAGATCCACTTTAATTAGTTTGCTGCCTAATTTCCTAGCATAGCAAATCTACTGGATGGATGGTCCAGCAAGTAAAAGGACGTCAGATGACCATTACCTCTTTTATTATATTTTATTTTAAGTGACAGAAGTGTCCCTCCTCTGCATAGAGCCGTCCCGCTGATGGGCTGTAGCAGTTCCCTGCTGTTTCTCGGAACCGTAATCCACAGGCAATCTTTTCGAACATTTCCCACAAACACAATCTATTGGACATGGCTTTGTCAGTCATCCAAACAGCATGCCATCATAGAGGCTTTGCAGCGGAAGGAAGGCGAAAGGAACTCAAAACTGCACCAGGACACAAATGATTAAATAAGGGGCGGCACGTTCGCACCTCAGCTCTGGGCATCAAGGTTTGAATCCTGACTTGGATGGAGTGTCCATATTCTCCCCGTGTCCACGTGTGTTTTATATAATTTTTTTCCCCTCTTGAGTTTTCCAGTCTCCCCCCCCCCTTTTTTTAAATGTAAACATAAAAAAAAAGTTTGTAGTTTATAACAAGATGGACTTACTCATGGTGTCAAATGTACAGTGTGATTAATTTAGCTTCTGGATAAAACTCTGGATTTAAGCCCTACGTGTTCTGGGAGTAGTGGATAAAGTGAGGACTTCATTAAAAATAATACCCTCTGGGAGTCTTGTGAGTTGAACCGACTTGTCCATTATCAGCCTGGCTGTGAGACGGAGCGCTGTGCCTGAAGTTTTGGCAACTTTCCTCTGGTTCCTTTGTGCCATGTTCTGGGTGTATCTGCCCAGCGCCTGAAACGTTCTCCCCAAGACGGGCATGAGGAACCGGCGGCACGGTGGCTTAGTGGTTAACACGTTCACTTCACACGGATTTCCGGTTCGAATCCCAAACTGACTGGAGTTTCCATGTTCTCCCGTGTCTGCATGGGTTTCTTCTAGGTTCTCCGGGTTCCTCTCACAGTCCAAAAACATGGACCAAGGTGAATTGAATTCTCCAAATTGCCCCATATAGAGTGTGTTTGTGTGAGTGAGTGTGTATCCATTGATAGATTGGTGTCCTGTCCTGGGTGTATCTGCCCAGCGCCCGAAACGTTCTCCCCTTGATGGGCATGGGGAACCCCCCCCCCCGCGACCCTAATAGAGGATAAAGCAGAAGATAATGAATGAATCAATGAATCCCAAACTGCCTGGAGTTTCCATGTTCTCACCATGTCAGCGTGGGTTTCCTTCGGGTTCTCCGGTTTCCTCTCACAGTCCAAAAACCTGGATCAAGGGCAATTAAATTCTCCAAATTGCCCCATATAGAGTGTGTGAGTGTGTGCCCAGTGATAGATTGGCGCCCTGTCCTGAGTGTATCTGCCCAGTGCCCGAAACGTTCTTCCCTAGATGGGCATGTGGAACCCCCTCAACCCTAGTAGAGGATAAAGCGGAAGATAATGAATGAATGAAAGTAGTTGACATGCTAGTTGAAAAGTGTTAGTAAAGGTTCTCATGCCATATTGCTTTATTAAGCTTTCTCTCCTATAGTTCTAACTTTTAGGTAACTTCAATGAGGTCGTTTTTCTTTACAAACCTCTGACTCCTGGCTCGTTCCACTATGGCGTAAACGACTAATGAGTCATTTGCTCACTTTGTCTCTGACTCCTAACCTCTGATTTGTTTTTTCTTTTTTTTCCCTTCTCCCCCCACTTTTTTTTCTTTGAGCTCTCAGAATATGGACTGAGCCAGAAACCTTAAGACAGGTCTGTTTTATGAAAATAGTTCTCGGATTGAGTAACCATGCCCGATTTGTCAAAGCTTTTTTTAAGTGTCGCTGACCTCACTTTAGTTTAAACCTCAGCTCAGGCATCTGTGCACACGTGTCAGCCGAGGAAATGCACCTGGACCCACAGCGCTTTGTTCCTGCGTACCACATGCCTCCTCTCGGCCTTTCCTTCCTCCCCTTTTCCTACTTCATCTTTCTCCAGCCCAGTGGAGCGAGTCTCAACAGGAGGCACGCCCCTGATTGCTATCGCCGCTGGGCACAGCTGGCTACATCTGCCCCCACGAGGAAGATAAGGCACCCTTAGCCAATCCTGCCAGGCTCCACCTTCTGCTCAACATCCTGTTGCATTAGAGCGTTGAAACTGCAGCACTCAGGCATGGAATGCCGCCAACGTCTGTCTTGCAGTCTGGCACTTGTGTGGGTATAGTCTGGATTAATGCAGAGCCTTTAGGATGTTCGCTATTAATGTTTTTCGCTCACTGAGCTGTTGGGCAGTTAAAAGCTGGTGTTTTAATGGATCGTCATTCAATCATCATTCAAAAGCGATACTGCTTTAGATTCCATGCAGTCTAGTTTATGTTCTGCCAGATGTTAAATTAGGCCGAGCCCCATTAGTCACCTGACTACAATTCCTGTATATTTCCAAAGCTCCTCTGCATTGGAATCCAGGTGTTTTACTTTATGCAATGTGGATTCCAGGATGAGCGGCACGGTGGCTTAGTGGTTAGCACATTCGCCTTTCAGCACCAGGTTCGAATCCCCATCTGGGTGGAGTTTCCACTAGCCGTGTCCGCGTGCGCTTCCTCTGGGTTCTCCGGTTTCCTCCAACAGTCAAAAAACATGGATCAAGTCAAAAGTTCTCCAAATTGCCCCATATAGAGTGTGTATGTGTGTAAGTGATTTAGTGTGTGCCCAGTGATAGATTGACGTCCTGTCCTGGGTGTATCTGCCCAGCGCCCGAAACGTTCTCCACTGGATGGGCATGGAGAACCCCCCCCCTGCGACCCTAATAGAGGATAAAGCAGAAGATGATGGATGGATGGATTCCAGTATCATAATGCTAAAAATAGATATTATAAATTGTGTAGTTCCGGTCCTTAAATCTGGTTGGCTGAGCCGTTTGTCCAGCCATGACCTTGACGATAATGCATACATCAGTCCGCACCACATTAATATCAGTGCCTGATGTACAATACAGTATTTTAAATCATGTACCATAAATGGAAATACGGATTAACAAGTGTATTCCTGATGAGCACTAAGGCTGTTGTTTATAAACTGTGTTTTATGATATATCAACTACATGGCAGGTTTTGGTTGTTAGAGAAACTGGAATCTTGTTACTTAGTGATCAACACTCACGTTGATAACCAGACTAAGTTACAGTAATAACTCCTGTGATTTATTCACAATAATGCACACCCTCTCATGCCTTATCTTTTTATTAATCTAATCTGTCTGGCACCAACAACCATGCCACAGGGTAAATCACTGCGGTTGCATTTCTTCATTTCTGCCTCAGTGACCCATCTCCGTTTTCATCCATCCATCCATTATCTTCCGCTTTATCCTGTATTAGGGTTGCCTGGGGGTTCCCCATGCCCATCTTGGGGAAAACGTCCCGGGTGCTGGGCGGATACACCCAGGACAGGGCACCAATCTATCTCTGGGCACACACTCACTCACTCACACAGACACATACACACTCTATATGGGGCAATTTGGAAAATTCATTTGACTTGATCCATGCTTTTGGACTGTGGGAGGAAACCGGAGAACCCGGAGGAAACCTACTCGGACACGAGGAGAACATGGAAACTCCACCCAGATTGGGATTTGAACCAGGAATCCCTAGCGCTGAGAGGAGAACATACTAACCACTAAGCCACCATGCTGCACCATCTCTGTTTTATTAAAGGAAAAAATGGTCACAGCAAAAAAAAATAAATAAATAAAAAGTATTTCTATATTTATTTACCACAGAACATGATGCTGATGATTTTTGAAAACGCTCATTTAAACCAGCTATGGGCATGGCGACAACAAAGTGGCTTAAGGCAGGGGAGAGCTTTAGAGGCTGTAGTCTGTTGTGGAAGCACATGATGCTTGATTTCTTTTCAGTGCCAGTGTCTAATACTCATGACATGGTTTTAATCGGCTCAGCTGGAGCTAGTAAACAGAGATGACTGAAATCCTGCTCCAGTGTCTTACACATAGTTTACTGTTTAAAGAATGTTTCAACAATTACTTACTGTCATCTCTTACAATAAATTATTCATATGATTGTGAGGTTGCAAATATGTCAAAGTGGCAACAGCTGACTTTAATTCTTCGACACAAAGCCCTTCAGTGTCGTATATGGACAGCAGATTGCATCTGATTTGCTGATTGTATGTAGTGTTACAAGGCGAAAGCATTTCCAGCTGCATGCTTTCCTTTGATTTAAATTGTCTATCGTACACCAAGACCATCTATCCATCCATTATCTTTCACTTTATCCTATATTAAGGTCACGGGGGGTTCCCCATGCCCATCCAGTGGAGAACGTTTCAGGCGCTAGGCAGATAGACCCAGGACAGGGCACTAATCTATCACTGGGCTCACACTCACTCACACAAACACACTCTATATGGGGCAATTTGGAGATTTCAATTGACTTGATCCATGTTTTTGGACTGTGAGAGGATACCGGAGAACCCGGAGGAAACCCACAGGGACACGGGGAGAAAATGGAAACATCACCCAGATTGGGATTTGAACCAGGAATCCCTAGCGCTGAGAGGAGAACATGCCAACCACTAAACCACCGTGCCGCCCCGTACACCAAGACCAAGTTATTTATTCTTTAATGAACTACTGGTACGGGTGGCTTAGTGTTTAGTATGTTCTCCTCTCAGCGCTTTTGATTCCCTGTTCGAATCTCCGTTTGGGTGGAGTTTCCATGTTCTCCCCGTGTCCGCGTGGGTTTCCTCCCGGTTCTCTGTTTTTCTCCCACAGTCCAAAAACATGGATCAAGGTCAATTGAATTCTCCAAAACTGCCCCATATTGTGTGTCTGTGTGAGTGAGTGTACCCAGCGATAGATTGCCGTCCTGTCCTGGGTCTATCTGCCCAGCGCCCGAGACGTTCTCCCCTGGATGGGCATGGAGGACCCCAGCGCAACCCTAATATAGAATAAAGAGAAAGATAATGGATGGATGGATGGAGCTACTGGTACCATGGTGTTCAGTATCAGATACATTTCTTAGAGCAGTACTGAAGAGGAAGGTCATCAGTTCTAATGAAGTGCTGGAAACCCAGTACTCCCAGGTTAAAGCACATCGTGCCATGGGTGCCATATTGCTCATCATTGTGATTGTTGTATTGCGAATACTGGAGCTAACCACATGAGCAATCCATTCCTGTAGCTGAATAAGCTCCAGCTGCACAGGACTATTGAAACGGCACTGCACTCTCTAAGTGTTCAGCAACAAAAGCAAATGCTGAGCCCGAGCTTTTGTTTTTGTTTCCCTGACAATGTGTACAAGCCGTCCTCCTGCAGAGAGGGAGGGCATGTGGGCACTAATGGAATTGATAAACTTGAACAGACAGTAGGCGAGCCCATGACTTGATAACCTTAACGTGCATGTCTGATACCATGTCTGCTTCATTTTTAGGGGTGACCTCATTGAAATAAATATTCAGTTAGAATATTCTCTATATTTACAAATGATAACAGCTTTTGTATGCGATGTTAAACCTGGTTTTATATTCTCAGCATGTTCTCCTACTCAAACTCACTCTTAACTTTTTCTTTATTACTTAGCTATATGTTTTAAAACATTTAAAGTAGTGCATTAGGTTTCCTAAAGTCATGATTGGATTGTTAAGTCTATTAACTTTATCCATCCAGCCATCTTCCGCTTTATCCTCTATTAGGGTCGAGGGGGGTTCCCCATGCCCATCCAGAGGAGAACGTCTCGGGCGCTGGGCAGATACACCCAGGACAGGACGCCAATCTATCACTGGGCACACACTCACTCACACAGACACACACACACTTTATATGGGGCAATTTGGAGAACTCAATTGACCCTGATCCATGTTTTGGGAGGAAAACGGAGAACCCGGAGGAAACCCACACGGACACAGAGAACATGGAAACTCCACCCAGATGGGGATTCGAACCGGGAATCCCAAGCACTGAGAGGAGAACATGCTAACCACTAAGCCAACATGCCGCCCTGTCTTTTAACTCATGGCATTAAAACTAATTCCACTCCACAAAGTCCTTTAACCCTCAAATCTGTAATCATCTAAACTCGGCTAACACATATTAAGGAAAAATGTATGTCCTCAGTCCTAGGAAAAGATGTTGATCATCTTATTTTATTGATATAAATAGTGGTTTGTTTAATCGGAGTGTAATTCTCAGTGCTGAAAATACTATACCTACAGTTTACTTTCATTTTGCAGATGATTAGCAACTATCTTAACTTAAAGTCTCCTGTGAGCGACCCATTCTTTTAAAAACGTTTGTAGAAGCGTACAGCATGTCTTGGTGCTTGTGTCCATGGTAGTGATTGGAACAGACGCAGATGAAAAATCAAGTCCATGGTCATGCATTTTGACACCTGGAAACAGTTTAGGGACGGTCCCGTGCTAATGCAGCATTACTGTGCTCTGATTCATACACAATACTTTAGACTGCTTCTAAATCGGACTCTTTAGACCTCAGTAAACCACATGTATGCTGTTCACCTTAACAAAAGGACTACACCGTTTTATGCAATTTGAAAAGGTGGTGAATATGCAATGTATCGTTTAGAAACTTGTGCTTATAGGCATTATGTAATTTACATTGGGACATCTTGTTATGCTGAGTAAATAGTCCTAAGAAAATAGTTCCCCTTGTTGTCTGTCAAAGCTTTAATCCTGGCCCTGCTCTCGTGCTGAAAGGTTGCATTGTTTGTGGTTCTGTGGTTTGTTTTCTCATATATACGGCCTGTATTGCTTTAGAAAAAAACACTTGACATCCCTAGCGTTGCAAAAGGAAGTTAAATAACTCTTGGTGTTGGTGGGTGTGGCTAGACAGACAGTTCTGTGGTGATGAGCAGGAGGTGGTGTTTTGCATTATTCATGATAACTGCAAAATGCTACTAAAACCACCAAGTGCTTCCAAATTTCAACTCCACTATATTACATCCATCCATCCATCATCTTCCACTTTATCCTGTAATAGGGTCGCGGGGGGTTCCCCATGCCCATCCAGGGGAGAACGTTTCGGGGGCTGGGCAGATACACCAATCTGTCGCTGGATACACACTCATTTACACAAACACACTCTCTATGGGGCAATTTGGAGAACTCAATTGACTTGATCCATGTTTTTGGACTGTGGGAGGAAACCGGAGAACCAGGAGGAAACCCACACAGACATGGGGAGAACATGGAAACTCCACCCAGATGGGGATTCGAACCAGGAATCCCTAGTGCTGAGAGGAGAACATGCTAACCACTAAGCCACCATGCCGCCCTGCTTCACATACAATCCCTAGATATTGTCAACAGCATTGGAGCCAGGGATGAGAAGATCGTTTTTGTAATTAATCATGATTAAAAACTTTACAGTTAATAATAATTTGGAGGAGCTCTTATGGTGGCACGTCTTGCATGGAACGAGTTTTCTTTAAAATGGATATGCCAATATGTAAGGGATTGGGGATTTTTGTCAGATGCAGTGCAGCAGCCATACTTCCCGCTTTACTTGAAGTGTGGCTCGAAATTAATGCGCCATTCATTAATGAACCTTCCCTTCAGTGAGCACTGACGCTCGTTCATACTGCTACCAGACTACAAATGACTGCGATGCTAGAAAATATGTTCTTGGCTTCATCAGCTCATTAGGTCCATATTTCCTGTAATTCATTTCTTCCAGTTGATATTGCTGCTCTGTCTGCACTCCATGAGTGCTCTGTGCATGTCCATAACTTTATCTACTTGAGCTTTTCGAGCATGGCTATGAAAAAACCCTGGGCTTGGATCGTCTCATGGGAATTGTCTGGTATTTTTGGCATCTGAGATATGAGGGCATTGTTGTTGCACCATGCTTTTTTTCCTTTTTGTAATCAAGCTGCTAAAAATAGTAGTCACTTGCTGAGATGTGACTGTTTTTCTGGAATCCTTTAGCTGATAAGGCGGTGAACGGAAGTTTTCAGGTGCAGCATGTTATTATAAGTGTGAATGGTGATTTGTGTAAAGAATGCTAAGCGTTCTTTTTGTTTTGGTGTCTGAGTGGAGAGTGAAAACTTCAGCAGCACTGCCGTGTCTGATCCAAGTTCAAATTCAAGTAGTTTATTTATATAGTGCTTTTTACAACAGTACATTGTCACAAAGCAGCTTTACAGAATGAAAAGCCTTTAAACCCCCAAAGAGCAAGCCGTAGCGACAGTGGCAAGAAAAAACTCAGTGTTTATGGTGTTATTTTAAGGAAGAAAACTTGGGAGGACCAAGACTCAGTGGGGGACTCCTCCTCCTTGAGCGGCCGGCAGCATCAACAATGTATAACACTAATGTACAGATTGTCCAATAATGATCAAAAAATGATACAATAATACTAACAACCCAACCATCCTCACATCAATGTTGGTGCAGCGATGAGAATTATCTCATCTTATTATCTTTCACTTAATCCTATACTTGGAACTAGGATGACCAGCGTTCCCCATGCCCATCCAGGGGAGAATGTTTCGGCACTGAGCAGATACACCCAGGACAGGGCGTCAATCCATCGCTGTGCACACACTCACTTACAAGGACATACTATATAGGGGCAATTTAGAGCAGCCAATTAATCTTAAATTCAAGTTATTGGACTGTGGGAGGAGACCAGAGAACCCACATGAACACAGGGAGAACATGGAAACCCCACCCCTGTAGGGATTTGAACCTGGATCCCAAGCACTAAGAGGCGATTGTGCTAACCACTAAGCCACCATTCCGCCCCGCTGAGAATCATCTATTACCCAAACAATACCTGTGCTGTGGTCATGTGACCTGTCCTGACCATTATAACGGAGTTAAGCAGTGAAACACATGAACTACAGTCTTTATACATACAAACACTTATGTATATGTGTGTACATGTGTAGTGTGTGTGTGTATGTATATGTATACACGTGTATATATATATATATATATATATATATATATATTCATTCATTTATTATCTCCCGCTTTATCCTCTATTAGGGTCGCGGTGGGGTTCCCCATGCCCATCCAGGGGAGAACGTCTCGGGCGCTGGGCAGATAGACCCAGGACAGGGCGCCAATACATCGCTGGGCACACACTCACTCACACAGACACACTCTATACGGGACAATTTTGAGAATTCAATTGACTTGATCCATGTTTTTGGACAGTGGGAGGAAACCGGAGAACCCGGAGGAAACCCACGCAGACACGGGGAGAACATGGAAACTCCACCCAGATGGGGATTCGAACCAGGAATCCCTAGCGCCGAGAGGCGAACGTGCTAACCACTAAGCCACCGTGCCGCCCATATATATATATATATATATATGTGTGTGTGTGTGTGTGTGTGAAAACAATACACATATGATACAGTCTTCAGTGTGATGCAGCACCTGCTACGCAACGCTCTGCCATGACTCGCACCGCACATCAATAAAATCTTAATGAAGCTTCAAGTTGTTTCATGTTATTGCACTGCTCCGTTTAGATGGATTACTGACAGCTCTTCAAAATAAAAACGTCTAAAACAGTTGATCATCAAGCTGTGATTCAGGACCAGGTTTGCTCTGCTCGGCAGTGGGATAAAGTTTGTCCAAGCAGCGACTGGAAAACATGTCATGTTCATTTTCACTCCTCCAGACCACAGCCATTTCATGTTTTCTTCTCTGGCAGGAGCCGCTGGCAGTCAGGATTATGGCTGTGCCGTGTTTACCATAAATCTGCAATTAACTGACTTCAAGTGCTCTCAGCCGCAGGCACTGTTGAAAAAGCTCGTCAGAATATGAGCTCACATACTCTCCTTGTCCTCAACATCCAGCCACCTGCTTCCGAAACTGTCTGCTGCTGAGCGGACATGTGACAATCATGTCGCATCAATCTATTGTTTTGAACTGAAGACGATGTCAGTCCATATATATATATATATAGGTAGTGGAAATGTCTTCAGTGAGGTTGAGGTCAGAGGTATATAGCCATTGTTTTGTGTGCTGTGGATAAAAGCCCTTTCCACAATCTTGGTTTCATACAGTTGTTTAAATAGGGATAAGTCAAGTAATAATTTTTGCAATGAATCACAATTAGGGCAGTATGGTGGCTTAGTGGTTAGCATGTTCTCCTCTCAGCACTAAGGATTCCTGGTTTGAATCCGGATCTTGCTGGAGTTTCCATGTTCTCCCCGCGTCCGTGTGGGTTTCCTCTGGGTTCTCCGGTTTCCTCCCACAGTCCAAAAACATGGATCAAGGTCAATTGAATTCTCCGAAATTGCCCCATATAGAGTGTGTCCGTGTGTGTGTCTGTGTGTGTGTCCAGCAATGGATTGGCGCCCTTTCCTGAAAAAAATGGCACTTTGTTTCTTTTTTGGTAAAGTTAATTGTTGCATAATAATCATAATAATCTATTAATCGTGATTATTCTTTGGATAATAATCGTACCATTCCTACGTTGAACATCCATGCAACCTTAGCTGTGAAACTGAATAAAACTCCTACATTTGTGTCCTAACAATTTTGGTCACACTGTACATGTCATGACCCTTCATTTACTGTAGACATGAGTCTAGTCTAAACAGGATGCAGATGTGCTTGGTTTCTGGTGAGATGCTATCACAACATTAAAGTGCATGCTGGGCATTGTCTTTAAAAATCTATGTTTTTTCTAGATTCATACATCCAATAAAGCATTTATTGAGGCATTTGTCAGGCAGAGCTGTGTCAGGTGCGTTAATTATCTGTAGTCAAGCCTCATTGTCGCCGTGTTCCAGGCCACACTAATCAAGTATTTTTTTGTTGTTAAAACTACTGTTTAAACCTGATGTGCCATATATAGGCATAAATATAACATGGAGCCATCTGCAGAATGACGACACGACTTCAGTGGTCTGTATGTTTATCATGACTGGATGTGTGTATTGTTATTGTACAGTGGAGAAGACGGTTCAGCCAATCAGATTGCAGTACCCGGCCCTCCCGCGTTCAGTTAAAGATCCATCACAAACAAATGCAGTGAATTTTCCGCAGCATGCAGGATTCTCATGGAAAGTTTGCGAAGCGTTGAGCGTCCTGTGCGGATGAGCCGCAGCAGCTGAAACGGATGTTCGCTTTTCCATCTCTCTCTCTTTTCCTCGCTATTCGTTTCCCCTGCTGTCTGCAGCACTGGAACAAAAGGACGGCCTATTGTGGTAAAACTGAATCAGGAACATTGTGTGGTTTCAGATCGGAGCGCCCGAGGTCCGGCCTGGCCCCTGAATCAGTTCCTGGCTCGAAGCAGGCATTACTTATTCCCCCGGTTGTAGATGTAATAAAGTCTAACCATCTACTTCAGACTTAAAACAATATCCCGAGCGTGACGTGCAGTTTTATTACAAAGCTCACGGAGCTGAGTGCTTAAGATCCTGTGGGATGATGACTGTAAATAATATACGAAAAGCCTTAAAGCCTGCGAGGGTTTCTTTACTGTTTGGCATCAGGCCTCTCTGTGACAGCGTGTCTGTGACGACTCACTTTGTATTCGGGTTAAGCGGAATCTTATAAGGAGACTCGAACCGTAAATCTGACTTGTGATCAGTCGTTCACTGCTTATAAACATCGACTCGCCGTGTATGGGGGACTCGTCCGCATTCCCACAAGTCACCTTTACTTTAAGATGATTAGGTGATTGCTACGAGCACAAGTGGAATTGTTGCTTTTCTTCTTTTATTTTCGCGGTGCTTCCCCCCCCCCCCCCCCCCCCCCCCCC
>JAFMOD010000735.1:1553085-1669035 GCA_019802435.1 Corydoras maculifer
GAGTGAGCGAGAGGGCGAGTAGGTGAGAGAGAGAGGACAAGCGGGCGAGAGAGGGTGAGTGAGCGAGAGGGCGAGTAGGTGAGAGAGAGAGGACAAGCGGGCGAGAGAGGGTGAGTGAGCGAGAGGGCGAGTAGGTGAGAGAGAGAGGACAAGCGGGCGAGATAAATGTGACGGAATGTGAGATGTAACGGTTTCTAAGTTTAACAGATGCTCATTTTTTAAAGAGAGCTGCTGATTGTGGAAATGAAGAAATGAAACGTTAAATGCTTTTTCAGTTGATGATTTTGGTCCAAACTTCTGCCCTCTGCAGAAGAAGAACCCTCCGTTTCCTAACGCAGTGCTCGCGCTCGCGGAGCTCGTGGTTTTGTGTCTGTATTCAGCACTGCGCTGTAATTTAATGGCAGGGCCATGTTGAATAAAAACCTCATACAGAAGCTTCACATGGTGGGTGGATTTTCATTAACTGTAAAACTTTTATTTCCACTGTGTCTGTGCTGCATCACGCCCCCTTTTGACAGATTGGTGTAATAGCCACATGTTGTTCTTCATGATCGTTTTTATTTGCTGGGATTGACTTTCTTAACTTCTTTCTTTCTTTTATTAAATGGAAAGTCTTGTGTCTCTTTCAGGTCAATGGGACTTTAGTAACACATTCGAATCATGTTGAAGTCGTGAAGTTAATAAAGTGTGAGTATAATACCCCCCCCCCCCCCCCCCCCCAAGGGAGTATTAATGGAATATTAATGCTGGACACCAAAAATATTCTGTTCTTAATGTTCAGATTTAATCGTTAAAAACATTTTGTAAACTTTCGTTTAACTGTCAGGAAAATATTAATAGATTGTGTTTGTGTCTGCGCAGCGGGCTCATATGTGGCTCTTACCGTTTTGGGGAGACCCCCAGGGCTTCCCCAGATTCCTTTATCAGAGGATGATGGAGAAGATACCCCCCTCTCCTCTCTCAGCTCCCCTCTTTCCCCTGGTCTCACTGCAGCTGAGCGCTCCCCCTCCTCCTCCACCTGTTCCTCCGACCACATAACCTCTCCGCCTCCTGGATGGGTAAGCACATAACAGTTTCCTGTGAATTCATTTCCCACTTTCAGTTTATACAGAAATGTGCCGTCAGAGGAGTTCAGTGTAAAACCGACCCACCAGAGACGCTGAACATTAGCATTATACACATTATACACATTCATACACTAAACAGATTCCTACTTCCCTTTAATATGTTCTCTAAAGGTCAGGACTCCCACCGGACGCCAATACAGAGCAGGTCATGTTTAGTTGGTGGTTTATTGTCAGTATTACAGTGACACTGTTGTTGTTGTTTGTTGGACTGTCTCACTGAGTTTTAAGCTCCATGTTTATTTATTAGCTACAGATATAGTTTGGATCCACCTCATGGATCGATGTTCAATCAGTGACCTCAGCTCATTTGTTGCTGCACAGTTTGTTATTCATCCTCTAATCTGCAATGTTACTGAGATGTCTAACCTTTCCAGCAGCACTGCTCTGTCTGATCTACTTATTATGTATAATGCATGACTTTCTGCAAAATGCCTAAAGAAGAATTAAACATGTAATGTTTTAATTTAAGTTATTTGCTTCCGTATATATGAAAATCGGGCGGCACGTTGGCTGAGTGGTTAGCATGTTCTCCTCTCAGTGTTAGGGATTCCCAGTTTGAATCCCAATCTGGGTTGAGTTATCATGTTCTCCCCGTGTCCGTGTGGGTTTCCTCCGGGTTCTCCAGTTTCCTCCTCCCATAGTCCAAAAACATGGATGAATTCTCCAAATTGCCCCATATAGGCATATATAGCATAAAGCTCCCAAAACTTTCCCCCCTGGGTGCGCATGGGGAACCCCCCTTTGACCCTAGAAGAGGATAAAGCGGAAGATGATGGGTGGATGGATATCCGCTTTATCCTATATTAGGGTCGCAGGGTTCCCAATGCCCATCCAGGGGAGAACGTTTTTGGGTGCTGGGCAGATACACGCAGGACAGGACGCCAATCTATCACTGGACACACACTCACTCATCCACCCAGATTGGGATTCGAACCGGGAATCCCTAGCGCTGAGAGGAGAACATGCCAACCACTAACCCACCGTGCCGCCCGGGTGGATGGATATATAAAAATCATTTTGCAAAAAAAAGGCTGGGCGAAGAGATTTACTCGCCGTCTCATAATATGAATGACCACCGATGACAGTCAGTGGGGTAGGTCGAATGAAACGATGTCACTCTAAGGCACAGAGACCATGCACACACACACACACACACACACACACACACATATTCATGCACGTGGTGTGGTTCATAAATCATTTCACATCCTCTTTTTGGGGAAATGCCTCCATCTGATCTCACACCCTCGTGGCTGTGTGGCAGACGGACGGAGCTGAACAGTGTGTGTTCATCTGTGTATGAATGCTAGACTATGAAGGAGGAGCACAACAGAAACCCTACTCCTAAACTACTGAAGGATAGCCAGGAAGCTCAGAAGCACATTCCAGCACTGCCAGGTCAGCTGAGTAAAGCCAGCGTTGTTGGACAGGTACGTCTGCGCAGCTGGGAAACGTTTACCACAGTTTAACTGGGCTGGAGATGTTTCATCACGTGTGTCTGTGCTGCTGTATGTAGGATGGTCTTCTCTGTCCGATGCCAGAAGAAGGATATCTGGATGAGAGGGGGGGGTCGGGAGATGTTTCGCCCTCGCTGGCTTGGCAGTCCGACTCTTCTACAGATCCCACGTGGAACAACATGGCAATGGTAAGCAATGCTGTTTCTGCACTCGGGTAGCAACATCGGGTTTGTTTATGGAGAGTTTGCATGTTCTCCCTATGTTTGTGAGAGTTGTCTTTCACAGTCCAACAACATTGTAGAAGGTGATTCAAGACGAAAAATTGTTTCATGTGTAAGGATTCAAGGACTTTATTGTCACATCACCAAGTACTGGGGTACTAGTGAGTAAAAACCAATGAGCAAGTACCCATAACTGTGCAAAAAGCAATATTTACAAGTAAAGGAAGATTTATACAATAAATTTACAATAATTTTTTTTTTAATATAATAAATAATAAAATATAATATGGATATAGGGTGGCTTAGTTAGCACGTTCGCCTCTCAGCGCTAGAGATTCCCGGTTTGAATCCCCATCTGGTTGGAGTTTCCATGTTGTCCCCGTGGGTCTCCTCCGGGTTCTCTGGTTTCCTCCCACAGTCCAAAAAACATGGATCAAGTTAATTGAGTTTTCCAAATTGTCCCATGTAGAGTGTGCTTGTGTGCGTGTCTGTGTGTGTGTGTGAGTGAGTGTGTGCCCAGCGATGGATTGGCGCCCTGTCCTGGGTGTATCTGCCCAGCACCCGAAACATTCTCACCGGGATGGGCATGGGAAACCCCCCCCCCCGCGACCCTAATATAGGATAAAACGGAATATAATGGATGAATGAATGGACATATAGGGGCGGCACGGTGGTTTAGTGGTTAGTACGTTCTCCTCTCAGCTCTAGGGATTTCTGGTTCGAATCCCCATCTGGGTGGAGTTTCCATGTTCTCCTCATGTCCCCGTGGGTTTCCTCCGGGTTCTCCAGTTTCCTCCCACAGTCCAAATACATGGATCAAGTTAATTGAGTTCTCCAAATTGCCCCATTTAGAGTGTGTCTGTGTGAGTGAGTGTGTGTCCAGTGATAGATTGGCGCCCTGTCCTGGGTCTATCTGCCCAGCGCCCGAAACGTTCTCCCTTGGATGAGCATGAGAAACCCCCCCGCGACCCTAATAGAGGATAAGCGGGAGATAATGGATGGATGGATGGATGGATGGATATATAGATAAAGTGAGAGTCGGAGAGGGTGTATGTAAGAGTCTTTGGGTGCTGTGAGTAAAGTGCAAGGGGCAGTTGTCCGGGGCAGTACAGTTTTACTGTAAATGCGTTTCTCTGTGTTTTTATCTGCTGAATGTCTGATCTGTTGCTGTTTTTCCTGCCATTTGCCTTGGCAGAGTTTCACACCTTTTTACGTCTCTAACTGAAGATAGGAGGAAAATCTAATGAACAATACATACAGCAGCAGTCAAAAGTTTGGACACGCCCCCTTTTTGCTCCATTTATTGTCCATGTTCTCAGTTCCACTCACTGTAAAGATGGACTTTGTAGTTCTACAATTCCAGACTGTAGTCCATCTGTTTGTGTTCTACAGTACATACTGTGTACTCTGTTCTAATGGTCAGGACCCCAATAGTACCTCCACAGAGAAGGGGTTATTTGGTGGGTGCGTTATTCCGATCCCAGCAGTGTCACTGAGGTGTTTAAATTAAATTTTTAAATCCCCTCACCACATCAGTGTCACTGCAGAACTGCCAATAAACAATCCACCACCCAAATGATACCTGTTCTGTGATGCTCCTGACCAACAGAGACCAGAGAACCAACAGGGGACTAACAACAACAAAGAACACAGATGGACTACAGTCTGTAATTATAAAACTACAAAGTCTATCATTAATATGGTAACTGGAGGAAATGGACAATGTATATTTAATGTCCATCCATCCATCCATTATCTTCCACTTTATCCTCTAGGGTCGTGGGGGGTTCCCCATGCCCATCCAGGGGAGAACGTTTCGGGCGCTGGGCAGATACATCCAGGACAGGGCACCAATCTATTGCTGGACACACCCTCACTCACACAAACACACTCTATATGGGGCAATTTGGGGAATTCAAATGACCTTGATCCATGTTTTTGGACTGTGGGAGGAAACCGGAGAACCCAGAGGAAACCCACGTGGACATGGGGAGAGCATGGAAAATGGGATTCGAACTGGGAATCCCTAGCCTGAGAGAAGAACATGCTAACCACTAAGCCACCATGCCCTTATATTCATATTATATATGTATAATCCTATATTTAATATATAATAGTTAAAATCTGTTTCATGTAAAAATCTTTCTGACATAACCTTTGATTTGTTTAAAACATAATCCCATGTTTGAGGCCATAGTTTGTTTGTGTTGTGATGAAACCCCCAGGTTCCTCCCAACCTCATTCCAGAGGGCCCTTACCAAAGAGACACACCATACAACAGCCCAAAGACAACGCCACGGGTCAGTCTCAACTCGTGTCCTTCCCCTGATGCTGATGACACACTTGACCCGGTGAGAGCACTGACTCATCATGCATTCATAATCAAAATCATGGACTTTAAACCACTTTAAAATAAACTAATTACATTTATAAACACTGTCAGAGCATAGATATCTAAATAAAGCAAATAAAATCCTAAAACTGATTTTATACATATATAGGTGTGCAGCTGGTGAGAAAAAAAACATTACGTTTAGCTTTTCCACATTACTAATACAGACTCATTGCTCCAGCAGGACTCAAACTCCCAAAATAGTGTGGGGAGCCCTTCATCGCGTGTGCCACCGCTGATCATCGGTGCTGAGGATGATGACTTTGATACTGAACAGGAGCAGGTGACCTTTAATATCACAGTGCATAGAACCTCATGGGGCTCTGTCTTGCACTTCAAATCAGTTGGTCAGATGATGCGAGTCGGAATCATGTGTGGTTGTAGATTTCAGTAACTCAGTGCAGATATAAGACTCACAGAGCTGTGTTTTAATAACCTCTCTCTCTCTCTCTCTCTCTTTCTCTCTCTCTCTCTATTTCTCTATTTCTCTCTCAGATGAATGGACAGTGCAGCTGTTTTCAGACCATAGAGCTGCTGAAGTCTCGGCCTGCTCACCTAGCAGCCTTCCTGCATCATGTGGTGTCTCAGTTTGACCCAGCACCTCTGGTATGATCCTCTAGTATATATATATATATATATATATATATATATATATATATGATCCTCTAGTATATATATATATATATATATATATATATATATATATATATATATATATATATATATATATATATATGTGTGTGTGTGTGTTTATGTATATAATGTACGGAACATAAGGCGCACCGTATTATAAGGCGTAGTCTTAATTACGGGGTCTATTTCTGTGTTTGACCCACGTATAAGGCGCACCGTACTATAAGGTGCAGTCTTAATTACGGACTCTATTTCTGTACGGTACTTATTCTGTACGGCACCGTATTATAAGGCACTTGCTAAAACATACAATCTACAAGAAAAGTAAAGGATGCAAAACGGTGCTTTATAATTGAAGTTTATTCCACTACTTCTACTATCAATGTCCGAGTCCGTCTCGTCGCCAGGCGGCTGTTCAGCAATGATGCTGGCTTTCGCGACAACGGTTACAGCAGAAACCTCAGCCCAGCCATCCACAATCCATTCACAAACGGTGGCGTAACTCGCCTGCCGCTGCCTCCAGAGTTTTAGTAAACGTTTGTTCGCCGTCTATCATCCATCGCTCCCACGCCGCTCGTAACTTTACATCATACGCCCTGTTTACGCCAATGTCCAGCGGTTGGAGTTCTTTATTTAATCCTACCGGAATGACGGCAAGCTCCGAATTAATTTTCTTTACTCGGCTTTTACAGCAGAGACAGTGATGTGTGGAAAAAACCACCCGGTCGCACAACAATACTTTTATAGATTTTGGAACTCAGTACACGTATAAGGTGCACCGGATTATAAGGCGCACGTCTGATTTCTGGGAAAATTTTAGGCTTTTAGGTGCGCCTTATAGTCCGGAAAATATGGTAATTTAATTAGTGGAGACTATATATATATATATATATATATATATATATATATATATATATATATATATATATATATATGTGTGTGTGTATATGTGTATATATATATATATATATATATATATAGTCTCTAACATAACTGCTTATGTTAATAATTATTAATGATCTAAAACATGGGTTTATTTTCATGATCTAAGATCAGTATTATGAATAATAAAATGAGCCTTTGTTTTGTATTGTAAAAATATTTATTCATGATGTTTGTATAACATTGTGAGAAGGATTACGTAAGCTGATATAGTTAAATTGATGTGTGGCCAAACTAATGAAATAATGTCAATATTATTGCAGAATATAAAATAATTAAGGGTAAATCTGTATTTGTATTTATAAAAAACAGTAAATATCATAAAAAGGAAATAAATCTGATCTTTTAACTAGTCAGAGCGCTGTTGTAGTCTATTTCGTCATACTATAACTCCACTATTCATATGATGGACCTACACATAAATACTATTAGCTGGTAATTCTTGAAAATAGACTTAAACCTTTTAAGTAGTTAAGTTTAATATGACACTTTTTAATAAAAGCTTATATTAATCAATAAAGCATTGAGTACATGCTCTTAGCTAACAGGTTTGCTTTTTGGTTTGCCCATTGCCGACTCATCACAGACCTGTGGTGGGACTTCATATAGAGCTTTTTATTAAATGATTCAATATTAAGATATTTTGGAAAAATTTATATAAAGCACTAGGCTCCGAGATTAAAAAAAAAAAAAAAAAAACATCCCAGATGCTGTGAGGTTTTTAACGAGGAGCTCAGCATCTGGCTGTTAAAGGTTGGGTCCTCGGTTATTCTAGCATAGAGGAGAAGTAGTAGATCGTCACCAGTGCATGTTTCAAGTATATTTTTGCTTTTTAGACATTAATCAGGCTTTCTGTGATTCTCATGTATTTTTGTTTTTGCTGCAGCTGTGCTACCTCTACACCGAATTCTACAGGCAAAGCAATCCCAAAGACACGAGGCGGATATTCAGTGAACTTCATACCATCTTCATGGACCGATCAGCAGTAAGCACCCCTCCCCCCCACACCAACAAACACACACACACACACACACACGCGTAGAACATATGTAAGATGACAGATGGCTTATATATTTATTATTTTATCTTTTCAGCACCTGAAAGTAGCTGTGCCTGATTCCATCTTAGCTGATCTCGGTGAGCACATACCTTGTTTTCTTGTGTGCAGTGTATAGCTCATTTTTGTTTGCTGTTCTGCTGATTTATGTTAAAAAGCTTTTTTAACAAAGGATTTATTTTAGAAAAGGGGGGCATGCAGACTTAATTTCATAGTTTAAATTATTGTATTTAGTTTGGAATAATAGAGTGTTATATGAACTCAATGGGGCAGCACAGTGGCTTAGTGGTTAGCATGTTCTCCTCTCAGTGCTAGGGATTCCTGGTTTGAATCCCAATCTAGGTGGAGTTTCCATGTTTTCCCTGTGTCCGCGTGGGTTTCCTCCGGGTTCTCCGGTTTCCTCCCACAGTCCAAAACCATGGATCAAGGTCAATTGAGTTCTCCAAATTGCCCCATATAGAGTTTGTGTGTGAGTGTCCAGTGATAGATTGGTGTCCTGTCCTTGGTGTATCTGCCCGGGCACCCGAGACGTTCTTTCTCCCCTGGGTGGGGAGAATCCAGGGGAATCCCCCCCCCCCCGCGACCCTAGTACAGGATAAAGGGGAAGATAATGGAAGGATGGATGAACACAATGGGATCTTGACGAATCAACAAGATTATTCTTTTATGTACTTCACCAAAATTACTTTAATATATTATTTACCTGTTTTTGTGGTTTTGTTAAAACCAGGTTTATAGTATTTTAAAAAATGTAACCTTGTATTTTATGTTTTCATTTTATTGCAAATAAGATGAAAACATTCTAAAATGATTCATTCCAACAAGAGCTATTTAAAGCTTTAAAAAAAAATTTTCACATCACACTGTATCACAAATCAGATTTATTTAGTTTTGTAATGTTTTTCTTTATTTCTTTATCTTTGCTGTGGACGGCATGGTGGCTTAGTGGTTAACAGAGCACTGTAGCCCAGTGGTTAGGGTGTTGGGCTATCAATCTGAAGGTTGTGGGTTCAAATCTCAGGTCCACTGAAGTTACCAGTGTGGGTCCTTGAGCAAGACCCTTAACCCTCATTGTTCCAGGGATGTTGTGATGAACCCTGTGCTCACCGTGTAAGTCGCTTTGGATAAAAGCATCCAACAAATGACTAAATATAAATGTAAAAACGTTCACCTCTCAGCGCTGGGGATTCCTGGTTCGAATCCCAATCTTGTAATGTTCTCCCCGTGGCTGCATGGGATTCCTCCCGGTTCAGTCCAAACATGGATTTAAGGTGAATCGGTTGATCTAAATTGTTCCTATAGACTCTGTGTTCCCAGGCCCCGTAGAGGGTTGTGTCAGGAAGGGCATCCGGTGTAAAACAGTCTAAAGTCTATAATGCAAGTTTTTTTTTTTTGCTGTGGTGACCCCTATATAATAAAGGATAGAAGAATAATAAAATGCATTGCTCTGTCCTTTTCTTTGGTAAAATACTCACATATACACCATGTGCTTCAAGCACAACAATAGACATTTGGGCAAAATGTCTTCACTGTATCAATTTAAAAACATTATGGGTGAGACGTTCACTTTTCTGTTTCGTCATGACTGTGTGGCAGTCCGCTAAGCAACGTTTATTACGACATGTTTGGAAGAGTTTATTGTGGATCAGCCTGCCAATAGCTTTGACCTCAACCCCATCAGACACCCTTGAGATGATCGCTAATGGAGAATGAGTCAGATCCTCATTTACCATCAGGGTCTCACCACACGAATGCTGGAGTGACACTCAAATCCTGTGCTTTTCAGAACTATGAAGACTTGCGTCAGATTATGTGTAGGTGTTCCATTACTCAATGGAATAAAAAGTGAGCTAGCTTTCGAACAGACTTTATGGATAGAACACAGCTCTGTACTTTTTATTTATTTATTTATTTATTTATTTATTTTTTATGGAGGAGTAAAATCTGCAATACAATGGATTACATTTACATTTGGTTATTTATTGGACGCTTTTATCTAAAGTGACTTACAAGGTAAGCACAGGGTTCATCACAGCATCCTCGGAGCAATGAGGGTTAAGGGTCTTGCTCAAGGACCCACACTGGTAACTTCAGGGGACCTGGCATTTGAACCCACAACCTTCAGATTGATAACCCAACACCCTAACCACTGAGCTACAGTGCCCGTGGTTGGATAAACAAAAATACAACAATGAATTGCATTATAATATGAGAAAATAAAGTGTCGACTAAATTAAGACATCCTCAAGAATTTGATATATTTTATAACCCCTAAAATTCTTGACAATCACTCACACCCCCACAGCACAGACAGACACAGACCAACACAACAAAGGGGAAGGGGAAGGTCAGTCGGCTGGCACTGTATCAAGAGAATTAAAGACTAAGAGGAACAGATCCCATTTAAAACGAAATGTGGCAGTGTCACCTTTTAACATGTGTTTTAATTTTTCTAATCTCAAAAGACATAGGACGTCATGAATCCACTGTTCCCGGTTCGAATCCCCATCTGGGTGGAGTTTCCATGTTCTCCCCGTGTCCGCGTGGATTTCCTTTCGGGTTCTCCGGTTTCCTCCCACAGTCCAAAAACATGGAACAAGTCAATTGAGTTCTCCAAATTGCCCCATGTAGAGTGTGTCTGTGTGAGTGAGTGTGTGTCCAGTGATAGATTGGTGTCCTGTTCTGGCTGTATCTGCCCAGCACCCGAAACATTCTCCCCTGGATGGGCATGGGGAACCCCCCCCACGACCCTAATAGAGGATAAGCGGGAGATAATGAATGAATGAATGAATCCACTGCGAGACTGAAGGAGGTCTGTATTAATTTCTTTATGTGTTAATAAACTTCAGTATGGTGTTTGTTTAGATCGAAGAAAACCCGACTTGATTCCCGAGGACGTTCAAAGACAGTATGTGCAGCAGCTGCAGGACATCCTTCTTCCCGACATCCAGAAACATTTGGAGGATTTCAGGTAGCAGCTCCTATAACTGAAAGGCTGTCGTCAGAGTCGTGTGTCTCTTTCAGACAGTCTGAGGCCTCTGTGTATGTTCTCTTTACCCTCAGGCAGAAGCGCAGTATGGGACTGACGCTGGCCGAGGCTGACCTGAGTCGGCTTGATGCCGAGAGCGTCAGGGATCGAGGGACTTTGGAGAAGGAACGCTCATGTGCGGAACAGATCATCCTCAAAATCGACGAAGTCTTGTACGTAAACACAAACATGTACTACAATAAACACACACTAAAGTCAAATGAATGAGAAACCAGATTCCTGGTTCGAATCCCCATCTGGGTGGAGTTTCCATGTTCTCCCCGTGTCTGTGTGGGTTTCCTCCGGGTTCTCCTGTTTCCTCCCACAGTCCAAAAACATGGATCAAGGTCAATTGAATTCTCCAAATTGCCCCATATAGAGTCTGTGTGAGTGAGTGTGTGTCCAGTGATAGATCGGCGTCCTGTCCTGGGTCTATCTGCACAGCACCCGAGACGTTCTCCCCTGGATGGACATGGGGAACCCCCGTGACCCGAGTAGAGGATAAAGTGGAAGATAATGGATTAATTGATATTAATAAAAACACCTTTGCACCTACTTGTTTATTTAAATAGGTAAACAGCCAAATCATGTAACATGTTCACTTAAAATCAGAATGTTAGTGTCAGATAGGTTACTTTTAATGTTACCAAAATGGCAGATCTGATTTTACTGAATTTAACAATGAAAATACTTTGTTAGCAGCAGTTCTGTAAGTCATAACACTTTTGTAGATGACAAAAACCAAGATAACCATACATTGTCAAAAAATCTGATAAAAAAATAAACATGAAACATGAAGTGAAATAATCTGCAAATATAGTGAGAAGAATCTTTAGAAGATTCCTTGAAATAAGAAAAACCTACGGCGGCACGTTGGCTTGGATGTTTCCTGGTTCGAATACCAATCTGGGTGAAGTTTCCATGTTCTCCCCGTGTCCGCGTGGGTTTCCTCTGGGTTCTCCGGTTTCCTCCCACAGTCCAAAAACATGGATCAAGGTCAATTGAATTTTCCAAATTGCCCCTTATAGAGTGTGTCTGTGTGAGTGAGTGTGTGTCCAGTGATAGATTGGCGTCCTGTCCTGGGTGTATTTGCCCAGCGCCTGAGACATTCTCCTCTGGATGGGCACGAGGAACCACTCCCCCTGCCGCGACCCTAATCGAGGATAAAGCAGAAGATGGATGGATGGATCTTGAAATCTAAGTCAAAAACAACATTTGTTACACTTTTCCTGACTTGCTAAGATTTCATTTTCGCTGACTCGGGTGTAATCTAATCCCATTCTTTCTGTTAACATGTCTTAAGATGTCAAACATAATGGGATCATGGTCAGCAGTAATTTCTTCTAATATGTATCTAAACACTTTATAGTTCATTGTTCTTGGTTCTCATCTTCTAACTGGTTCTGCCATTTCTCAATACGTCAGTTCATCAATATTCTAATGAGCTTAGGGTAAAAGCTCAGGCACACTTAGCTGGTCCGTACCTGATGGTTTTCAGGTTGTCGTATCTTTATACAGTTAAACCTGTGTTTCCGTGTTTCGACCGAGCGACTCGCAGCAAATGATTGATGTATCGAAAGGCCAGTGGTGCGTTCTGTCTGGCTCACGTCGTTATCACAATCATACATCAAGCAAAGAACACAGTCTTCCAAAAACACTCCACCTGAGTGCCTAGCAGAGGTCATAATAGACTTGCGTGCTTTGGGTGCGTGGGGGGGGGAACGTGTCAAGCAGGAAAGCTTAAGCTTAGATTAACACATACTCTTCTTTGTCACTTCTTTCACAGACCTGATAACATCTCGAGCCTGAAGCGTGCTGATACTCTTACTAGCGTTTTAGTCGTTGTGCACTGAGCGGCAAGATGAGGGTTTAAACAACGTGCTTTACCTGCTTTTTGGCTGTGAAAGTAGTCTGACAGCCTGTCCTTATTGAAATCAGGCTGGTCTTTTAAATGCTATTGACTGCGATTTGCGTCGGTTCTCTTAGAAGATGATGGCAGCAGTACAAAGTTTTTTTTTTTATTTATTTATTTTTTTATGTGGCACAAAAATTTGAATTGTGATTCGGGTGGGGTAATCCATCAGAGCGATCGTGGGAGTTGGTGTGTGCCAGCTTTCTTCACTTTGCCGAGTGCAGTGTAGTGCTATCATAAGTAGGGGGTATTATACAGTGAGCCTGTCATTATTGCAGAAATAGACAGGGTTTATCTTACAGTAATAACTGGCTCGCTGTACATTAGTTACTTATAATAGCAGTACAGCATGCTACTTACTGTAAACTTGATGGATTGATGCAGGGTAATACTGTTTTAATGGTTTTGCTGATTTTATTGCTTTGGCTAAAACATAACTGATGTTATTTCATCAGTGACAACATATAACGGTAAAGTGTAATGCTTCAGGCGCTGGGCAGATACAACCAGGACAAGACGCCAATCTATCACTGGGCATACACTCCCTCACACAGACACACTCTATATGGGGCAATTTGGAGAATTCAATTGACCTTAATCCATGTTTTTTGGACCATGGGAGGAACCTGGAACACACTTTTTAATCTGATTCTATTTATTAACTATTAAAGTTTATAAATCTGATATATACAGAAATCACACAGAAGACTCAGCATCTGCTCCTCTTTATCAAATGTTTAACATACTGTTCATAATATTATTATACTTAAGCTACAGTAATAATAAAAAGTAAGTGTGTGTGTCTGTGTCTGTGTCCTCTTTCACAGATGGATGCCACCAGCCACAGACGATGAGAAGTGGTAAGGGGAATTTTCCTGTTGCTTTCTTTACGTCACATTACATCAGCCCCACAGGAAATGAACGAACATGTATTTATGGCTTAGTTTCGTTTCGTGCAACTCTTCCCTACTTTTAAAATGATTTTTCTTTTTCCTTATATTGTATTACAAATCTTAATTTTCAGTTTTGCACATACCTTTTGCCCTTTTATGGCCAACTTTTACTTATTTATTTTGTAACTACTGATAATATATTAAAAAAGGAAAAAAAAAAGAAAAAAAAAATATATATATATATATATTAAAAAGTTGTACTTAGTTGTGTTTTTACCCACAACGAAATGCCTAATTTGGTTCAGGATACAGCTTGTAATCAGAAAAGTAAATTCCTTTTCTGGGCTCACATTTGGTTTATGCCTTTTTAAGGGACTTTTTAAGTGGCTACTTTAGGACATATATTATTATTGCACATAGGAACCATGAGTAATGTAAATGTTGAGACAACCATTCTACAGTGGAAAAGGATGTCAGATACTATTTTAATGTATTAATTTTTAGGCTGTGTAATTGACAGCTTAGTATTAAAAAAAGAAAGAAAAAGGACATTAAGCTCCATGATTTATAGAGTCCATGTATGACAGAGAACATGTTAGTCATTTGGTTTTCATTTTCTGTATTAAGCTTTCAGCTCATAATGAAGCAATAAGGAAAAGAATGCAATACTGTAGGGCTACCACTAATTAATCACAATTGTTATTAAGTAGTTTGATTAATCAATCCACACAAACAACGAAAGTGTCATTTTATCAAAGTTAACAACAGTAAACTCATTGTATTAAATCAGTACAAAATGGTACAACTGTACAAGTTCCAAACTGAAGCTTTAAATTGAAAACCTCAGAATTAAAAAGAATAGAAAAGCAATGTTTATTATTTTAAACCAGTAAAGAAACAATAAATATAAATCTCTGTTCAAACCAATAGATACACCGCTCTCAGATATTGACCTGATCTGTTTGATTAGTTGTTTTTTTTTCTTTGAATTAACAGGAAAAATTATAAAAAAATACAAAAAAATTGCTTATACACCATCAAGACGAACACAGGCTATGGTGCACACATACACACACGGCACGACAATTTCATTCACTTATTAGTTATTGTTCCAAGGTAGCGGGCAGCTTATTTTACAGCTTTAGTGTTTTGAGGAGTGGAGGACAACAGATTTGTATATTTTTTTAAAATAAAATACTCCCTTTCCTTAAACATCTAAGAAAATCCTAGAAACAGAGTTAGATTCAGCTGCTGTTACCATGATATTTTTCAAAACTGTAACATTGAATGTGGTAAAGCCAACCAATCACATAACATCATGCACACAACAAATGGTGTCTGTGTTGGGGGAAAAGCTAATTGTTAATAGAACTTGTTAATGCATATAATATTTAAATATCATTTTAAAGGGCAGCACGGTGACTTAGTGCTTAGCATGTTCTCTTCTCAGCACTAGGGATTCCAGGTTTGAATCCCAATCTGGGTGGAGTTTCCATGTTCTCCACGTGTCTGTGTGTGTTTCCTCCGGGTTCTCCGGTTTCCTCCCACAGTCCAAAGTCGATTGAATTCTCCAAATTGCCCCATATAGAGTGTGTGTGTGTGTGTGTGTGTGTGTGTGAATGAGTGTGTGTCCAGTGATTGATTGGTGCCCTGTCCTGGATCTATCTGCCCAGTGCCCGAAACGTTCTCCCCTGGATGGGCATAGGAAACCCCCCCGTGACCCTAAATAAAGCGGAAGATAATGGATGGAAAGATATCATTTTAAAATCAGTGCATTTTCTTAAATAAATAATGATGATGCATTTATAGCAGTATTATTCTTAATTAACTAATATATTAGACACTAATATTAAAATAGGAAATCATATAAAAAGGAAAAAATGAATGCAAATTACCTAGTGCACTTTTGATCTGTAGGTTGCATAAATTCCTAGTGGGGTAACTGAACACCCAAAAGCACTTTATAAAAGAGTTTAAAATGTTTTAATAAGCTGCTTAAGGTGTTCTCGAATTGTTGGTGTTTAAATTTTTCTTTGTAATATCTCACTCGAACAATTAGCTGTACTGTAAGTTACCAAATGGTTTTTAAGTATTTGCTGTACTCATAACCTTTCAGAAAATCTTCCCAAATACTGATTACAGAAAGAAGCTCTATCCATGTCTTAAAAGAGCCGTAAAATCACTATCAGGACAACCCCTAAACAAGGCCATATGTGAAATAGATTTTTTTGTTGGTAATGATATCCTTAGTACATTTAGTACTTTTCCATTAAGTTTAATGCTAGGCAGCAGTGGCAGTGGTGATGGGAAGCTTAGTGTTCCGAGTGCAGCATATGATCGCTCTCACCCATATGGCCAGCATGCTGGAGGGGTGTGTATGTGTGAGGCCAGATGGTGGAGAAGAGAAGAGGCTCGTGTTGCTAACAGCAGAAGGTTGTGGGGAATATTTGTGTTCTTGCCCAGCGTGCGGCCGGGTGTTGCGTAATGGCCGTGGCCTCGGTCGGCTCGCATGACTACACAAAGCTCGGCTTTTTCAGACTTCCCCAGCAACTGGAATCAGCGCTAAGACTTAAAGAATTAACCTCAGCTTACTTGCTACCCCTGCTGGATCATTCTGAAATGAAGATCCTAACTGTCATTGTTTGATTTGAGCAGTTAACATGTTCATTCTGTATTTAGCATGAGGTATGAATATATATGAGGGTTTTAATCACGTTATATACAGCATGGTTGAAAACAAAAGATGATTTCTTGGTTTCAGCAACATCATGCAGTTTGTCATTGGAACATTTATGAAGTACCTTGGTGTGAAGGTGAAGGAATTACGGGGGCTGGAACCCAAACCCAAGCGCATTAACTTTCTCCCTATAATCAAGGTATATAACATATAATTATATTCCAATGAACACTTTATTCCTTCCTCCTTTATTGCTTATTTTTTTCCTGTTGATTGCTCTGCGTTGAGCAGAAAACTGTAAAACCAGAGAAGAATGCTGGAGCGGAGGAGAAGCTGAAAAAGCATCGATTTCCCATCATGCGTGTAGCACACAGGAGGCCGACCAGAAACGACCCCTTAACAAGTAGGATCATCAATCATAACACAACATTATACTCATTTTGATTTATAAAGATATGTTTCTTAAACTTTCTTTCATTTTATGCTTTGCAATCGGGCTTTCTTTTAAAAAATATAAATAATTATAATTGTTGTTATAAAAGAGTAACAGTGAGAGATAGACAGACTTTATGGATCCCAAAGGGAAATTCAGGGCTTGCGGTAGCTGTTCCATATTACACAAGGTAAACAGCAAACATAGAAGTTGAAATATTATTGTAAAATAAAATATATAGAATATGAAAACTAACAGATGTAGATATTTAACAGCGAGTGTGAGGTGGACAAACAATCCAGTTCAGTGCAAAAACACATATATCAAGTGTAAATTTGCAATAAAAAATTGTGCCATTTTACATGTATAAACTATATGCATTATGTATAAAATAATCTGAATAGTGTAGCATTAACTCTAGAGATCATGTTTCAAACTTTTTATTTGTTTTAAAATTGGGGTATTTTCTATTAGGCCTGGACAAAAATGTTGAAATTCAGTTGATTGACAGTTTGGCAGCACGATGTGTGTGTGTGTGTGTGTGTGTATATATATATATATATATATATATATAGCTTGGTGGTTAGCACGTTCGCCTCTAAGCTCTAGGGATTCCCGGTTCGAATCCCCATCTGGGTGGAGGTTCCATGTTCTCCCCGTGTCCGCGTTCCTCTGGGTTCTCCGGTTTCCTCCTACAGTATAAAAACATGGATCAAGTCAATTGAGTTCTCCAATTTGCCCCATGTAGAGTGTGTTTATGTGAGTGTCTGTGTGAGTGAGTGTGTGCCCAGCGATAGATTGGCGCCCTGTCCTGGGTGTATCTGCTGAGCCCCCGAAACATTCTCCCCTGGATAGGCATGGCATGAGGATGCCCCCCCTCATTCATTCATTCATTATCTCCCGCTTTATCCTCTATTAGGGTTGCGGTGGGGTTCCCCATGCCCATCCAGGGGAGAACATCTCAGGCGCTGAGCATGCATATATATATGCACACACACACACAGAGTGTGTGCACAGCGGTAGATTGGCACCCTGTCCTGGGTGTATCTGCTCAGTGCCTGAAACGTTCTCTCCTGGAGCAGAAGAGGGTTAAGCAGAAGATAATTAATGCTTCCATAAAACGGTTACAAACTCTATAATACACAATTGATTTGTGTTTTTTGCGATGTAACTTGGATGCACTAATAATACTGCACATGCCCAAAGACATTCATCTCAGTGAGCATGCCCACCCTACACAAAATAAATAAAAGCAACATTAAGAAAAGGGTGCATGCTGATCTGTTTCTGGCGCTGCAGCAGTTATCACGCACAGACTCTCGAGGGAGCCCTTGTCCTCCCCTGCCGCTCTGAAAGAGCACTCTTTACAGAGCAAGAGCTGCACCTCGTACACCAGGTGCTTATCACTAAGCCACTGTGCCGCCCCATATGAAATGGCACTTATTTAAAATAAAGTTTTAGATAATGTTTCTAAGCATTACAGTTTTATAAGGTATTAAAACGGATGATCTCAGATCAGCGACATGGCCAGCACTCGCTCCGTTACAGCTGAGGATGGGCAGAGTATTTTTAAAGTTTGTAAAACATGGATCCAGTCTAAACAGAATCCAAAATAAAACTTAGGAAGCCGGTGTAACTGAGTGCCGAGATCCTAAAAGCCCAGAAATCATTCGTCGTTCAGCATTCTGAAGCTGGCTGCACCACGAGTTCAGGTGTTGTCTTGGCAGTCCTGTGGAAGTGGCTGTCTGGAGACTTGAGGAGTGGCTTCCTGTTTGCTCCCACTGACACTACATTGTTTAATCCACCTGATTATACCCTGTCCTTTTGCACAGAACCCTTTGATTGGGCATAATCAAGTAGTTGCCCCCCCCCCCCCCTTTATTTAAATTTTTTTTTATAGTTGTCGATGTGCAAAGACATGTTCGGGTCTGATGTCGGTGTTTGTAGTTTTGCCCAGAAGCTGAAAATCTTTCGAATCCGAAATGCGTAACATGCCCAGTTTTTGGTATACTGGCTTCAAATGACATAATTAGGCTACTGAATAAACAGTTTTGCCCCAGGGGTCGTCTGTATTTACCAAAGCAAGGTTACAGTGAAACTATGTATAAATATCCTGTTTTCCAGTTAAATTTTTACCTTCTGTCAGTGGGAGGTCTCAGATTGGCTTGTGTTATAAAGGAATTTTAAAAAATGTTGAAATTTAAGTTGACTACTTTTTAATTATGTGCAACGTTTAGTCCTTATTGACTTCTCTATGTGAGTCACACTAGACATCAAGAAATCCATCCATCCATCCATTATCTTCTGCTTTGTACTCTATTAGGGTCGCGGGGGGTGGGGTGGGGGGTGGTTCCTCATGCACATCCAGGGGAGAATGTCTCGGACCCAGGACAGGGCACTCACACAGACGCACTCTATATGGGGCAAATTGGAGAATTAAATTGACCTTGAGCCATGTTTTTGAACTGTGGGAGGAAACCCACGCAGACACGGGGAGAACATGGAAACTCCACCCAGATTGGGATTCAAACCGGGAATCCCTAGCGCTGAGAGAAGAACGTGCTAAACCACTAAGAATCAAGAAATCATATATATATTTAATGTACCATTTATCATTTACAAAAGTGATATGTATATTTCCTTTTCTCTGATGCATATTCGAATTCAAGTTTATTTATATAGCACTTTTTACTAGAGTACATTGTCTCAAAGCCACTTTATTGCATTCTGAGCCTCAACCCCAAAAGAGCAAGCCGAAGCGACAGTGGAAAGAAAAATAAATCCAGAAAAAATGTTAGTTCAGGGCAGCATGGTGGCTTAGTGGTTAGCATGTTCTCCTCTTAGCACTGGGGATTCCCGGTTCGAATCCCAATCTGGGTGGAGTTTCCACATTCTCCCCGTGTCCGCGTGGGTTTCCTCCGGGTTCTCTGGTTTCCTCCCACAGTCCAAAAACATGGATCAAGTCAATTGAATTCTCCAAATTGCCCCATATAGAGAGTGTTCGCCAGTGATAGATTGGCGTCCTGTCCTGGGTGTATCTGCCCAGCGCCCAATACGTTCTCCCCTGGATTGGCATCCCCCCCCCCCCCCCCCCCCCCCCCCCCCCCCCCCCCCCCCCCCCCCCCCCCCCCCCCCCCCCCCCCCCCCCCCCCCCCCCCCCCCCCCCCCCCCCCCCCCCCCCCCCCCCCCCCCCCCCCCCCCCCCGTGCATCATGTGACTTCAGCATAACTGACTAGAGCAGCGTACAAGGTGAAACATTATTCGACTCCGGGATTGATGGATCACTAAGGTTAAAGCACTGAAATTTAGATTTAATAAAAAAAAACAACATTTATTTATGAAACAATCATCTGATCTTTTTCACAGTAACTAAAGTTTTAGACCAGAATAAACCTTGGGCACAAAAGCAGCCATCAATCAGCACTTCAGGATCGGCCGATCTTACCGAGGCGGCATTCTCAGGCCGAACGCAGAGCAACCAACCGGTGGACGGTCCAGACGGCAACATGGCCATAATGAGCCCTTCTCCTTTAAGCGCTCCACCTATACAGAGCTCCGAGAACACATCCAAAGAGCTCGATCCTGGTTAGAACCTTTCTTAACTCGTTATGTCTTTAATACTCTAATATTTTACTGGCTTGGTTATGCCTCATTGCTTGTGCAGCATCACATTTTTTCCATCTTAAAGTTGCAGTGGATCTTTTATTTATGAATATTATTTTTTTAATAGAGTCAAACCACTAAGAACAGTCTGTTATTAAAAAAAATGATTTTCAGGATTGTTTAGTTGGGGGTGGCACGGTGGCTTAGTGCTTAGCATGTTCTCCTCTCATCGCTAGGGATTCCCGGTTCGAATCCCAAACTGGGTGGAGTTTCCATGTTCTCCCCGTGTCTGCGTGGCTTTCCTCTGGTTCTCCAGTTTCCTCCCACAGTCCAAAAACATGGTTGAAGGTCAATTGAATTCTCCAAATTGCCCCATATAGAGTGTCTGTGTGAGTGAGTGTGTGTCCACCGATAGATTGGCGCACTGTCCCTGGGTGTATCTGCCCAGCGCCTGAAACGTTCTCCCCTGAATGGGCATGGGAACCCCGCCCCGCGACCCTAGTAGGGGATAAAGCAGGAGATAATGGATGGATGGATGTGTGTCTCTCCCCTCCCACCACCCCCTAGTCAGTCCATAGGAACCTGCTCTCCCTGTGACACACCAGCCACAAGTCATACAACTGAACAAGCACAGTGCATTCTGTAAACATTTATCTGAGTTCATCAGTTTATCAGGTTCCTTCTGATCATTTTAACTTGGCTGATCAAATCAAATTGTGTTTGCTACTTCTATCAATAAACACTAATTAAACTGTATGCTTTTGTCTCTTCCCTGCAGGCTGTGCCACATTATCTGCTTTACCCAGACTTGGGGAGGCTGGACTTCCAGCTGAAGGACAAGACTCCACCCCCTCGAGCACACACTTTGACTTCAGCTTCAGTGTTGTAGAACACCTTCAAGAGGAGGAGCCCGAGTCACTGGTTTCCCGGTAAAGTAGTTCTACATCACCCTGTGTGTCAGTCTTTTGATCTTCCCGCTGCTTAACAGACATTTAGTGTCAGACATAAATGTTAAAGATCTAAAGTTTTATTACAATTAATCATGTACTGTAAACATACAGTTAACAGTAAAGCAGCTTTGTATTTAGCACTTTTAATTATAGGATTTAGGTTTTAAACAATTTAATGAAGTTAGTTTGTGTGTGTGTATATATATGTGTGTGTATATTTATATATATATATATATAAAAAAAAAATTTCTCTTCCCAATACATTATGTCCAATAAGTAGTTTTTTTACTTTTGTTATACTAATAAAGTTTTAACTTTAAGTATTAACTAATTATTAATCTTAACTTTTTACTCTAATTTTAAAACCAAACCCAAATGGACATCAAGCACCAGTTGTATTCATCAGATCTCTAAAAACAGATGACTGTTCCAGGTCAATTGTTAATTGAAGGTTTTTTCTTTTGTGACAGGAACCCCAACGGAGGTACACCCCGATTAACAAGGAGGCAAGTTTCAGCAACGGCATCCACATATGCACAATTAATACGATTAATTAAAATTTTTAATTAACTCTAGAATTAAGATTATTATTACTTGAGAATAAATTGAGAATATATTGGCCTGCAGACACATCTATGTATGTGTTCCACAATATTTCACTTGCCATAAAATGTCACATACTTACCATTTGGAACTCTGCGGAGGTTTATTTACTCTTTATTTAGGCATTATTTTAGTGCAGCAGTAGCCATGCAATCCCGCAGCTTGATTTGCAGCGTGTCAGTATGTCTTGAATGTCTTCTTTATCATGAAGACATAATGCATGGGTGTGTTTTATCAGCATGCAATAAACCAATCTCTGTGTCACTTGCCGTTCCCCTTAAGATCCTGATTACTGACTTCGGTGAATTTTTATTTCAACGGCACAGTGCGACTAATAAGCTGCAAATTAATGTAATAAATTACAACATTTGCGGGGAAACTTCATCACAAGCTCCCTTCTTAATAAGTGTGGTTCATGTTGATTTGAATGGGATTTTCCCACTAATCATATTTTAACAACAAAAATCTCCATAAAAAGCAGGTGGTTTTTTCCTTTAGGTACTTAAGGCAGACCGCAGATTTTTAAATAATAAGAGGACAGCATGCTTTAAAGTGTCAAAGCTATTGGATCTGCAAACACACTTTTTAAATTTGCTTTATAATTGTAGTAGAATGGACCCACTAAGTTCGGGAGAGGTGCAGAGTGAAGATGATCAGGCGTTTGAGGTTGAGGCGGAGCAGGACCCTCCTCACTGGCAGATGCTCGTGAGCACAGATGTCCTCGCTCAGCTTCCTCCACATGAGATCAAGAGACAAGAGGTTATAAATGGTGAGAACCACACGCATTACAATGGAGCTCTTCTGAGATAAACTCATTACACTGGAATAGACATTTGACTGACAGGGCTTCTAACCAATTACAGCCCGGTCGAAATATTACAATGGAAGTGGAAAGGATGAAATATTTGTTGTTAAAATCCTTAAAATGGCTGAAATTACTACCTGTGTTTTACTATTCTTTGACTTTCTGCCTTTCCAGAATTGTTCTACACAGAGCGGGCACATCTCCGCATGTTGAAGGTGCTTGACAATGTCTTTTATCAGCGCATGACCAAAGAAACCATCCTGCCTCCAGCTGACATTAAAAACATCTTTACCAACCTGGAGGAGATTGTTCAGCTGCACGGTGAGATATTCGCCTTCTACTTTTCATGTCATTAAACTGACTGTAAACGTGAAGCCATGTCATGGTTTTTGTTAAATGTATGTTTACTCATACAGTTTCTATAACCGAGCAAATGACAACTATTCGGAAAAGGAACGAGACGGCAGTTGTGGACCTGATAGGAGATGATCTGTTGTTGTGGGTGAGTCAACACACCAGATTACATCATACGATCAATACGGACAGAGATCCATGGACCTGAAAAATGTCAGTCGATTCTGAGTCCATGTTTGTTTTGTAGTTCAGCGGCACAGAAGAAGAAAAGATCAAGCAGGCAGTGGGAACTTTCTGCAGTAACCAGCCCTTCGCATTAGAGCTCATCAAAAGTCGGCAGAAAAAGGACCAGCGTTTTGCAGCTTTTGTGCAGGTCAGACTGTAGCTGGGGGCAATTTAAATTCACTGTTTATTCTGTGTGTGTGTGTGTGTGTGTCATCCATTCAGTTGTGTGTGACCCTTGGCTGTGCTCTTGCCTAGTTTACAATGATTCTGATTCACAAAGTTATATGCAGCTTTTTATATAAGGTCACCAGGTTACTCACGCATAATATTTCAGGGCTAATTTGTATCTCTAATGTACCTTTCTGCATGTTTGTGTGTGTAATATAAATATATTATATTATATATATACATAAACACACACACACACACACTCTCTCTAGTAGGGTTCCCCATGCCCATCCACTTTTGGGCGATAGGTAGATACACCCAGTACAGGGCACCGTTCTATCGATGAGCACACACTGAAAACAAACACACACTATTTCGGGGGAATTTAGAGCATTTAAATTACCCTAAATCCATGTTTTTGGACTGTGGAAGGAAACCAGAGAACCTGGAGGATTCTCACACAAACACAGGGGTGGGGATTCAAATCTGGATGCCCAGTGCTGCCTCTGGGAGTTCATTACATTCCATGAGGTCATTTAGCAGACGCTTTTATCCAAGGTGATTCACTAAATCCCGACTTGGTTCTAGGGGTTAGAATACATTATGTATTTATACATATGTATTTTATACATTATGTATGTATGTGAGGATTAGGGGCCTTGTTCATGGACCCACATTTCTAACGTCAGCAATCCTGGAACTTTATGATGGACACCTTTCATCACTGAGCTGTGCAATAAAACACACACTGAGTGAAGGGAACACATGTGCCTGGAGCGGTGGGCATTCTGTACATGGACCTCATAGAGCAAATGGGGTTAGGTGCCTTGCCCAAGGGCGTTTCATCCATAGTAATTGGTGGGAGCAGGAATCACACCTTAAGATCATAAGGCTGGTTCATTAACCACAAGCCTACATCTCTTGTTAATTTGCACATGATCACTTAGATCACCCTCAGTACTGGACACTTTATTTTTTGTTTTAATATTACACTTTTGACACTTTATAACTGTAAATGTAAATATTTTTTAAAATTCATTCCCTCTATTATAATACTGTTTATTTTATTGTACTGATACTGCTACTGGCTGCTAAATTTCCTTATAATAAATAAAGTATTCTATCTGTCTGTCTGTCTGTCTGTCTGTCTATCTACGACTGACTTAACATCTTAGTCCTGAATGTTCTTTAATTGTGTTGTCACTGTATGTGTCTTGCTGTCATTTTGAAGCTTCAGTTCTGTAGTATCACTAATGGGAGAGTTTACCGGTTTAAGCTGATGATGTAAGCTTCATTTGTTATAGGAAGCAGAAGGTAACCGTCAGTGTAAAAGGCTCCAGCTGAAGGACATTATCCCTGTAGAGATGCAGAGATTCACCAAATACCCCCTCCTGCTGGAGAACATCGCCAAATTCACAGGTACCAAGTCCCCGTTTTCTTTTCCTCCACCCATCCTCAATCCATCATGACATGGAATCCAAAACCTGCTATCTGTACCTTTTTTTCTCTCAACAGAGGACACAGAGGAGAAGAGAAAAGTCAAACAAGCCGCCGAATGTTGCCGCGAGATCCTCAAACAAGTCAATCAGGAAGTTAAGGAGGCTGAAAACAAACAAGTGAGTGACTCTTCAGCAGGCACCTCACTCCGCTGATAAAGACCCTGAAGTAAACATGAGTGTGTTGTCTGTGTGTTTAGAGATTAGAGGATTACCAGAAAAGACTTGATCTCTCCTCATTGAAGCAGAGCGAATATCCTATGATCACAGAGTTTAAGGTTTGTACCGGTTACATGTCCACCGTTTCATCTTCAGAACTTGTTAACAGGTATCCCTCATATGGGCCTGTTTCTGCAGAGAAAAAATGCTGAGTGACAAAAGGTTTAGAACACATTGAACGAAAAAAAAAGGACTTTTTGGGGAACTCTTGAACTCCCTATTTATATTTTTTAGTTTGTGTTTTTCTAAACATGAGTTCCTCATCTCAGCTCATTATTTTACATTTAATCCTATACTAGGGTTGTGTGTGTGTGTTTCCGCCAATCTATCACTGGGCACACACTCACTCACACACACACACTCTATATGGGGCAATTTGGAGAACTCAATTGACTTGACTTTCGCTTTATCCTCTACTAGGGTCGCACATACAAAAGCATATACCAGGATTAACTGGTTGCTGATCTGTGCTGGACTGTTATTATATAAAGTATACTGGACTGTTGCTTGTTTGACCGATAAATTTGGAAGATTTGGAAAAATTCAGTGCATTATAAAAGTTAAAAACTACTAAGTCAGGGTGATGACCAGCACTTGTCCATCCATTATCCTCTGCTGTGTCGAGGGGGGGGAGGGGGGGTGTTCCCCATGCCCATCCATGGGAGAACGTTTAGGGCGCTGGGCAGATACACCCAGGACAAGGTGCCAATCTATCACTGGATACACACTCACACACACACACTCTATATAGGGCAATTTGGAGAATTTAATTGACCTTGATCCATGTTTTTGGACTGTGGGAGGAAACCGGAGAACCCGGAGGAAACTCACGCGGACACGGGGAGAACATGGAAACTCCACCCAGATTGGGATTCGAACTGGGATTCCCTAGTGCTGAGAAGAGAACATGCTAACAACTAAGCCACTGTGCCGCCCGGGAGGCGGGGTTTCCTTATGCTAATCCAGGGGATAATGTTTTTGGCACCGGGCAGATACACCTCAGACATACGACAATCCATCAATGGTTTAAGTTTCTAAGTTGGGCTATCAATCTGATGGTTGAGGGTTCATATCCCAGGTCCACTGAAGTGACCAGTGTGGGTCCTTGAGCAAGACCCTTAACCCTCATTGCTGCAGGGATGTTGTGATGAACCCTGTGCTCATCTTGTAAGTCACTTTGGATAAAAGCGTCCAATAAATGACCAAATGTAAACGTAAGTTTCTGCGTGTCATATTTTAACAAAGTGTCATTTTTAAAAACACACATGCAACTTCAAGCATCTTCATCATTTAAATTGTTATAATTTTTTATATTAATTAAAGAAAAACTTGTGTTTTTTTAATCCGGACCCTATTTACTCATCTTTAACGGTCCAAAAACCTCCAAACAATGAAAATGTTTGAGTCCCAAAAATCATAACTACAACATAATATAATAAGCATTACGATAAACTACCCACCTCCATCTTTTATAATGAAACTGATAATATTTAATACAGAAAGTGTTATAACTTCCAATTCTACAATATAACACATGCAAAAGATTATTATACATAAACAAAATGTATCTAACTGTAAAGTTTGCAGATGATACATTACATGCATGAGTTTGTTCACCGTAAGTTTCTGCGTAAAGAGAGTTTATTTATTTCTTTATAGAACCTTGATCTGACCAAACGAAAAATGGTGCATGAGGGACCACTATCTTGGAAAGTGAACAAAGACAAGACTATTGGTAAGTTTTAGTAAAACCAGTGTATAAGTGATGGCATTCTGAATGAAATGTGAATTATAGTGTGTGTGTGTCTCTGGGGTTTAGAGTTGTATACACTACTGTTGGAGGACATCTTGGTGCTGCTGCAGAGGCAGGACGAGAAGCTAATCCTGAAGTGCCACAGTAAAAATCTGGCAGGCACAGCTGAGACCAAGCACATCTTCAGCCCCATCATTAAGCTCAGCACTGTGATGGTGCGATCAGTGGCCACAGGTGAGCTGGGCATCATCTGTAAATGTGATCGTATCCTATTATTATTATTATTATTATTAATCCGCTCTCATAATTTTTAAAGTTATAACATGGCTTTGTTGAACACTTTGCTCTAATTGGTCAACAATAATAAACCTGTTAGCTTCAACCTGATATTATGTCAGACATTGTACCAGACATATTGCTATGTATCAGAGACTATAACCTAGTACTGAATAAGTTTATTTGTGTCTATCAGGACTCTATGTATACGACATCATTGCCTGCATACATTTTTGTGGAAAGTTAATGGTGATAACATGATATACAGAAAGCAGTTGGTGGCTGAGATACAAATTTATTAACTATCACAATTCTGCCAGGATACATAAGCAATAGGCGGCACGGTGGCTTAGTGGTTAGCACGTTCGCCTCTCAGCGCTAGGGATTCCCGGTTCGAATCCCCATCTGGGTGGAGTTTCCATGTTCTCCCCGTGTCTGCGTGGGTTTCCTCTGGGTTCTCCGGTTTCCTCCCACAGTCTAAAAACATGGATCAAGTTAATTGAATTCTCAAAAAATTGCCCCCTATAGAGTGTGTCTGTGTGAGTGAGTGTGTGCCCAGCGATGGATTGGCGCCCTGTCCTGGGTCTATCTGCCCAGCGCCCGAGACGTTCTCCCCTGGATGGGCATGGGGAACCCCACCGCGACCCTAATAGAGGATAAGCAGGAGATAATGAATGAATGAATGAATACATAAGCAATAAGGCATAAGAGGTTGTGCAGTATTGTGAATAAATCAAGTTATTTAAGTTCAAGTACTTTATTTATGTAGCGCTTTTTACAACAGTACATTGTCACAAAGCAGCTTCACAGAATGAAAAGCCTTTAAACCCCCAAAGAGCAAGCCGAAGCAACAGTGGCAAGAAAAAACTCCCTGTTATGTTGTTATTTAAAGGAAGAAACCTTGTGAGGACCGAGACTCAGTGGGGGACTCATCCTCCTTGAGCAGCCAGGCAGCATCAACAGTTTAGGACACTAATGTACAGATATTTAACAAATGGAAAAACTATATGTGAGTCCATTAAGGACGTCCTGCAGGACCGCCAGTCCAATTAATATCCAGCTTCCATCCAATATTCGTCGTAGCCACAGTGCTTCGGCAGAGCCATGGATGAAGATCTGACTACACCTCCAGGAAGCCGGTCACACCTCAAAAGAAACAGACAAGATAGGCAGTTAGATCTAATAATTAATAAGTGATTGATTGACACAGTGCAGTATGTAACTCCGGCATCACTGACTAGAGCAGCATAACTAAAAGAGGCAGATACTGCAGACTACATAGTTGAGATGGCCCCCCGGAACAGCATCATTTCAGCGCCACAGCCAGGAAAATGTGTTATTAGTACTCCACGTCAGAACAGAACACCTCGATTTCCATGATTTACTCACAATAATGCACAACCTCAAGCTCCTTATTGCTTTTATAAAATGTTTACAGGCACACATTAAAAAAAAAAAACGTTATAATTTAGAAGTGTGTTTATTTAAAATAAAACTGTTAATAAACTGGTCAAACACTAATTGTTGAGTGGACAAATGGCTCAGACATCTTTATGTTGTTTATAACATATGTTTTGATTTTTATTTCTTAAGACAACAAGTCCTTTTTTGTGATCTCCATGTCGGATAACGGAGCCCAGATCTATGAGCTGATGGCACAGACTGTGTCTGAGCAGAAGACGTAAGTTCAGATCTTTATAGCAGAATAGTTACTTTTACATTAATATTTCCATCAGAATGAATCAAAGATCAGACCGTTACTGATTGAACATGCTACTCATCTGTTGGTTCAAGCCCTAGTCCTATCCCGGCATGATTATGTAATGCGTCGCTTGCCAGTCACCCAGCTTCCACAATCAGACCTCTACAACTTGTACTCAACCAGCCCAAGAGAACTCATGTCACTCCACTACTCATTGCTCTCCATTGGCTCCCTGTAGCTGCTGCATTCAGTACAACTCACTGACTCTGATCTACAGGACCATTTCTGGATCTGCCCCTCTTACCTTCACTCTATCTTTTTTATAATACACTCCGGTTCGTTCACTACGTTCTACTGATGATTGTCGCCTGGTGGTTCCACCTCACCGAGGAGGCGTTCACCACTGCAGAATGGTGGAACCATCTTCCCAACTCTATCCGTAAGGCAGAGTCACTTAGCGTTTTTAAGAAACTACTGAAGACGCATCTTTTTTCACCTGTTGTAGAGGGAAAAGGCAGGATCAGATAACGATCAGGTTTGATAATTCTACAGTGTAGCTGGTTTTCTTCATAACTACTGACTTGTGGTGTCCTCACTTGAAAATCGCTTTGGATAAAAGCCTCTGCTATATGACTAAATGTTATTGTAAAGTTGCCTTGTGGAACTGCAGTACCTCATACATGGTGAGTCATTTTCTATAAGGGTCTTGCTTATAGAAAATGTTGGTTGTTAGGCGGCACAGTGGATTAGTGGTTAGCATGTTCTCCTCTCAGCAATAGGAATTCCCAGTTTGAATCCCAATCTGGGTGGAGTTTCAATGTTCTCCCTGTGTTCGTGTGGGTTTCCTCCAGGTTCTCCGGTTTCACCCGACAGTCCAAAAACATGTATCAAGTCAATTGAATGCTTTAAATTGCCCCAAATTTGTGTTTGTGTTTGTGTTTGTGTGTCCAGTGATAGACTGGCACCCTGTCCTGGGTGTATCTGCCCAGCGCCCGTGATGTTCTCCCCTGGATGGGCATGGGAAACCCCCCTCATGACCCTAATAGGGGATGAAGCAGAAGATGATGGATGGATGGATGGGTTAATTGTTAGCAAATATACTCTGGTCTCTCTCTGTTGCCCTCTCTCTGGTAGTTTTTTGTCAATAATTACTAAACACCAATTGTGTGTTTTTTTTATTGCACAATGTTGTGTTTAAAGATCTCAGGGGATGAACAGATGTAATAATATTTACATTAGTTTGTTTGGTGACCTATTTCCCATTTTAATGATGGGTGTGAACATTATTCTTGTATCCACAGTTTTTACTTTTGCTTTGCTTTGCTGCAGTTAGCATTTTGGACGACTGACGGTTGTTTGAATGAGCAGATGTACAGGTTTTCTGATAAAGGACTTTGTAAATGTACTCGTGAAGTCATATGAAGCTGTTCTGATCACGGACTTTGTGAGTGGCACCCTGTTCATTTCTTTCTTTAAACATCCAGGTGGCAGGACCTCATCACACAGATGGCAGCCAGCATGAAGAGCAAGCAACTAAATATTATTCCCTTACCTCAAACTGAGTGAGTATCAACTGCTGAGAAGAAAAAAGCAGCTTTAACCAGTTTGTTTCCACGGATTGATTTTCATTAGTGTTATTTCTGTGTAAATCATCGTCTTTGATCCGTTTGCTTTTTATCCATCATTTTACAGCGTGGATCGGAATGCTGTCGACATGATAAACTTTACTGTGCCGAAAACAAATAAAGATCCCGATCTCATCTCTACCGGAAGCACCCAGTCTCCAGGTATCTAATTAAATCTATCTAGATAGCTCATCCAGTATAATTCTGTGGAATTCAGACCGTACATTCACATAATTAATAACCTATATTATTAAAGAAATCTCTGTTTCTGAAATTAGAAACATTTTAACAAACATTAAGTTTTAACAAACATTTTATCCTATATTAGGGTCGGGGGGGTTCCCCATGCCCATCCAGGGGAGAACGTTTAGGGCGCTGGGCAGATACACCCAGGACAGGACGCCAATCCATCGCTGGGCACACACTCACTCACACAGACACAATCTATATGGGGCAATTTGAAGAACTCAATTGACTTGGTCCATGTTTTTGGACTGTGGGAGGAAACCGGAGAACCGGGAGGAAACCCACGCAGACACGGGGAGAACGTGGAAACTCCACCCAGATTGGGATTTGAACCGGGAATCTCTAGTGCTGAGAGGAGAACATGCCAACCACTAAGCCACCGTGCCACAAGAAAAAATGTTAAATAATAAAAAAAGAAATTGAGATAAAAACAAAGAAGTATATATGAGGGTTGTTTGAAATGTAATGTGTACATTTACATGTTTATCCAATGTGTTTATGGAGTGTTGACTAATTCCACTAGATGGCAGTGCTGCCCAAACAATATTGTGCTGGACAGAGAGCATCTGTCTGGGCTTCTCAAAATGATTCTTTGTAGAACACACATCAAAGATGATAAGAGCATCCCCCCCCCACTACCCGAGTAGAGGATAAAGCGGAAGATGATGGATGGATGAATAAAATAAGAGGGGGTGGCACGGTGGCTTAGTGGTTAGCATGTTCTCCTCTCAGCGCTAGGGATTCCCGGTTCGAATCCCCATCTGGGTGGAGTTTCCATGTTTTCCCATGTCCACGTGGGTTTCCTCCTGGTTCTCCGGTTTCCTACCACAGTCCAAAAACATGGATCAAGGTCAATTGAGTTATCCAAATTGCCCCATATAGAGTGTGTCTGTGTGAGTGAGTGTGTGCCCAGAGATAGATTGTTGTCCTGTCCTGGGTCTATCTGCCCAGCGCCTGAAACGTTCTCCCCTGGATGGGCATGGGATAATGGATGGATGGCTAAAATAATACGGACAAACAGACACATTTAGTGAGAAAGATATAATGCAACATTCACTATGTAAAAAGAATGACATATGAAGTCGAATACCAGCAGTAAGAAATAAGCTGTGTAACAACAGAAGAACAGCAGTGTTTTGGCTATCTGAGTTTAATAATCTTTATCAACATTCAAACGAATCAGACAAACAAATCTTATTGTTAGAATGGGTCTTCCAGGTTTAAAGCTCATATTTTAAAATGTGTTTATTTGTAGTATAATTCTTGTCTTATGCTCATTTGGCTTATTTAAATATGTATTCATTTATCTTTGAAGAAAAAGATGACTTGTGTGCAGAGATAATGCCGAGTGCTCCAGTAGGAACCAATCCGTTTGAGAGCACGTCTGAGGATGAGAATGAGGAAGAGGCGGAAGGGGAGTGCGAGGTTGAGGTTGCAGGGGAAGAAGGGAACTCACTGCCCACCCAGGATGAAGATGACGAGGCCTTCCTCGAGGTCAGTCTGGGGGACAGACTTTCATTCCTGAAGCAACGCACTCGACACGCCATTGCTGTACAGGAGAAGCACTCGGATTCCTTTGACCTGCCTCCACTAATAGCAGATGAAGCACTTCGAACCTGTGAGTCCTCATCAGCTTCCTCTGGTTTCGTTTAAGATTTCTGAGCTCTGATACGAGTTTCTTGGTTTATTCACAACTAGTTATTTCATGTTACTTCAGTTAAGTGGATAATTCCTGTTAATTATTTAAATAAAGTGGATAATTCCTGTTTGGAATTGCAGGATCCTATAAATGTAACCACAGGATAATTGCTCTTATATATTATTATATATTTTATATAAATTATATATATTTATATATACATATTACAAAATTATATATATTTTATAATATCTCATATATATTTTAACAAGTTTAATTCCAAAATTATCATATTATTTACTACAGAATGTCACACAGTGGGTGAAGGTGGTCCGGTGTAGGAATTAGACGATTTACAGATTTTAATGATTTAATTTTAATTGTTATGCATTAATTAACTTTATTTCTTTATGTAATATCAACACATATTATTTTTGTTATATATAAAAAAAAAGATTTCCCTTAAAGATCATAAGCGTATCAATTTACTTAAAAAGTACCTGTAAGGACAAAATTAACAGTGTGGTACAAGTGTCATTTTTTCCTGGTTTTGTGCGAGTTGCGCCAGATTATTATTGTACATTAGACCCTAAGTTCTTCACCCTCTCTGTTTCCATTAGTGGCCACACTAAGACAGCTCCTGACTAATCACATGGACTGTCAGGAGGGCCGGGAGAGGGACCACGAGAGGGTGGAGCATCGAGTTGACGAGCTGGGAACAGACTCACTACAGTGCTCGCAAGATATCACTGTTTCCAGCAGCTCTGTGGAGAACAATGCAGAGCAGACCGAGGCAGAACCTGTGCGGCTGGAGAGCCCACATGAGCTCCAGTCTAGGGATACAGAATTCTTTGAGTCCACAGAGGACTACGGTGAGATTCGGTTCAAAAAAGTTTGCTTGCTCACCAGCATCACAGACACTCATTCCAGGTCTCACATAATATAGTTACATCAGCTTAAACTCAGCTTAAATCAGCTTAAACGAGTTAAACAGACGTTCACACAACACTTTCTAAACTGGTCACATTATCATTCTCACACCAAAATACCTCATCATCTACCTCATCTTACATGTACTGTTTATACTCATATACATAGTTTCAGCTACATCTCACATTTTATATGCTGCTATATTTATATTTCTAATGTATACTACATTTTATATATTTAAAAAATAGTTAAATATTATATTATTGGTTGTAGTTGTATATTCTATATATTCATAATTGTATATTCTATTATGTTTTACATATCTATACTGTATTTTTATCTAATTTCCTTCTTTAAAATTTAAATTTAAGTTCTAACTTTAATAAAACAGGGTAAAAGGGGTCCCTGGGCCATAATTTTGTTTTTGTCTCATGTTCCACATGCGATATAAATGATGATAACATTTTCTTGAATATTGAATCTTAAATCCGTAATGTTTCAATTTCATCACAGTATCTTGGATTTGTGTATAAAAAATTAACAAATGCTCAGTAGTGACTGTAACACTAACGAGCAGACTAACGGGACATTTTCAGTTGGTGCATGTGTTACACATATTACAATATCAAATTACGAGGTTGCTTTTTGTTTTAGATCTATTTTTAATTTCTCTTATCTTTGTGATTTGTCAGTTGGCAGTTACATGGTGCTTGAAGGCTACGGTGGCTCTGTCGAAAGCAACACTGATGACGATGGAATAGACCTTAAAAAGCTCCTCTCCTCCTCGTCCACTGACAGCAAAGGACCCAACCTCAGCAGACAAGTCATGACCCATTTACGTCTGCTACAAGCTAACCTTCAGCATCTAAAGGTAAATCCTCAGCCCAAACACATTCACACCGCTAACCAACTGAATGAAAACCCAATAATTTGTCTGAAGAGTGCAAAATCAAATGGGATAAGTGACATACAGTAAGTGGATGTGTTGAATAAGGCTGTTAACTGTTTTTAGTTTCAGTACAGTTAATTACAGCGAACAAACATGAAGGTCAAGTTCAAGTAATTTATTTATAGAGCGCTTTTTACAACAGTACGTCGTCACAAAGTAGCTTTACAGAGTCAAAAACCTTTAAACTCTCAATGAGCAAGCTGAAGCGACAGTGGCAAGAAAAAACTCTGTTCTGTTGTTATTTTAAAGAAAAAAACCTTGTGAGGACCAAGGCTTAGTGGGGGACTCGTCCTCCTTGAGCGGCTGGCAGCATCAACAGTGTAGGACACTAATGTACAGATTGTGTGATGATCAGGTGACCTGTATTTATATGTAAGTCCATTGAGGGCATCACTGTGAAACAGACAGCAGAGATTTTATTTCAAATTCAAATTGCACTCTCCTGTGTTTATGGGAAACCATTCATTGAAAATTTGCAGTTTCCTATCACATAGTTTATTAATGGGGCAAAAATAGTAGTAAGTACTTGTTTATAATAATTTCTTTATGTTCTTTTATTTAGGACAAATTGTTCGTTAAGTTTTTGTTCATTTTTGTTAGTCCTCTGTTGGTTCTCTGGTCTCTGTTGGTCAGGAGCATCACAGAACAGGTATCATTTGGGTGGTGGATTGTTTATTGTCAGTTCTGCAGTGACACTGATGTGGTGAGGGGGGTTTTAGTGCAGCAGTGCTGCTGGAGTTTCATTTAAACACCTCAGTGACGCTGCTGGGATAGGAATAATGCACCAACCACATAATCCCTGCTCTGTGCTGGCGCTATTGGAGTTCTGACCATTAGAACAGAGTACACAGTATGTACTGTAGAACACAAACAGATGGACTACAGTCTGAAATTGTAGAACTACAAAGTCCATCTTTACAGGAAGTGGAACTGAGAACATGGACAATAAGTGGAGCAAAAAGGGGGCGTGTCCAAACTTTTGACTGCTACTGTATATTAAGCTTTTTTAATGTATACAATAGTAAAAAAATAATAATAAAAAATAATAATAATAATAATAAAGTAGGCGGCACGGTGGCTTAGTGGTTAGCACGTTCGCCTCTCAGCGCTAGGGATTCCCGGTTCGAATCCCCATCTGGGTGGAGTTTCCATGTTCTCCCCGTGTCTGCGTGGGTTTCCTCCGGGTTCTCCGGTTTCCTCCCACAGTCCAAAAAACATGGATCAAGTTAATTGAGTTCTCAAAATTGCCCCGTTTAGAGTGTGTCTGAGTAAGTGAGTGTGTGCCCAGCGATGGATTGGCGCCCTGTCCTGGGTCTATCTGCCCAGCGCCTGAGATGTTCTCCCCTGGATGGGCATGGGGAACCCCACCCCGACCCTAATAGAGGATAAGCGGAAGATAATGAATGAATGAATGAATAATAAAGTAATAATTAAGTGGCAAAACTGAACACTGTCACCCAACCTTTGGCCAAATAAATATTTTCTGTTTCAATTTAGCATAGGGCACTAGGGATTCCTGGTTTGAATCCCTATCTGAGTGGAGTTTCCATGTTCTCCCCGTGTTTGCGTGAGTTTCCTCCGGGTTCTCCGGTTTCCTCCCACAGTCCAAAAACATGGATCAAGTCAATTGAATTCTCCAAATTGCTCCATATAGAGTGTGTCTGTGTGAGTGAGTGATAGATTGGCGTCCTGTCCTGGGTGTATCTGCCCAATGCCCAAAACGTTCTCCCCTGGATGGGCCTGGGCAGGCCCGCGACCCTAATAGAGGATAAAGCGGAAGATAATGGATGGATGAATTCAGCGTCATACGTTTTGTTGTAACACTACATATGTATGTGTGTGATTCTGATTGTCACTAATTAACTTTTTCAGAATGTAGAAATAAAATACAGCCAGCTTTGCCAAAGGCACACAGAGGAAGCAGCTACTGAATCAGAGGAAAACCAAGGTTTTTGGCTTTTTACATCCAGATCATAATGTATGCAATGCCTACAAACATGTTCTTGATTATTAACACTCACTGTTCGCATCCTTTTTGCAGATAAAACCTAGTGGTGCTGAAGGTGCTGCTCCTCCCTATATAAATCTTCACACAAATATGCCTCACCAATTAAAAAAGGATCAAACCTACAGACATTCCATCATCCCTCCTTCTGACAGTTATTTATTAAAGTTCCCGAATCAAACGGCCCTCACTCAAACAGCCTGTCTCTAAAAGCATGATGGAACCATGGATCCTCCACAGCACACGCACTTCTACTGAGAGCTGTGTTTGATATGGCCAATGAGAAAGCGCTGATCTGAATTAAGAGCCCGTATGAGTGAGCATGCTAGCTGACGGGATGAGACTGCCTGTGATGGAGGCTGTTTGTTACCAGCTATATTTTTCTTGAGCTTGTTTTTCAGGCCTTCGCCTTGCCTCTGAAGAATCCACTGCATGAGATGTCCTTCATAAGGACTATTAGCCTGATGATCATTCCCTATTGTGTATGGATATGAATGTTTAAAGTGTGGCTATGAAGTTTACCGCACTCGTCTGCATCAGGCCTGATTGGCCATCGACATCTTAACCACTAAACTTAGTTTCTGTCTAAATGGTCCAGCTTTGGACTAAAGCCTAAAATCACACGACTAAAAGAGAACATCACGGTTTTAAACGTCAGCTCCAGTGACTGCCTCAGAGTTCTAACCAGAATCCTACACCTTAAAAGTTTAATGATAACCAAAAATTAATTGATTTATGTAGAACAACAGAATGTTAGTGTTTGATCTGTCATCGGGGGGGCGGGATCGATTTGCATTGATGTCATAGCCGGTGGTAGCCAGAGCTGAGGTCAGGTAGGGTTATGATGCTTTCTCCTCTTCAGAGCATGTTGGCTTGATGATGCAGAAGGGTTAGAAGTGTTTTCCTTATAATGCATCATTATAGCAACTGTGCATCGGCAGTTTGTAATGAATCCATGCTTAAATAGCACTACACTACGTTACTTTAAGAAGGTCACACTGCAGATCTACGGCGGGAAGGCTGCAGACCAGAGGACATGAACTGATGCTTTTTTTTAATCTAGAACTTTTAACAAAGAGATATAAATTCATGTAGATGTTTATCACTCAAAACCAACTTCTAACATTGACATTTAATATACATTTAAATGCAAAGTACTTTTTTGGAATATCATTACACCCTGCTGCGCTCCGCATCATGTTCACTTCCAATCACCTTGAAGCAGTCGGTTAATTCTGTAACTAATCAACAAGAAGCTAAAGTTCACATTAGTTCCTTTTACTGAGCTTTATCTTTACTTTATTGGGTGACTTTAGAAATGTTCAAATGTTCAAATCAGTATTGGAATTCCAGGTTATCTCAAGGTATAGTAATAATTAAATAAATTTATCCAGCCACCAACAATCAAAGTTACTACAATTGGTACTTAAAAGTAAAACGTGAAGTAGAAGGTAGTTGGGTCATCACTGTGATCCCAAATCGATTTGTTTAGCAGCACATTGAAAACATGTATTTTAATTAAATCCAAGTCACTATAGACAATATACACTAACTTATCTGTATCAATATCTTATAACTATATCTGTAGCATGATTCAATGATTCTTGAGTCCTCAAAATGTAACACTATGCAATAAGATTTGTCTGCGTGCAGCAGTGTCACATGATCAGGGTAATTAAAGTAAGGGGGTTGGTGTAGAAACACACAGGGAGAAGGTCATACCGGCCATGTGAACACCGGAATCAAAGGGAAATCAGATTGTCCCACTGCGAGACTGATTCAATGTCATGATTCATGATTTTTTTTTCCATGCACTGTCTTCAGATCTAACCATTTGTCTGTAATTCACAAGTTAAAACATGAGAGTATGTATATTAATGACATGAGTGTGTTCCCATGGCAGCCATATTGCAATGTTGGAACAGGTGTGAAAACCACCTCCTGATGCAGAACAAGCTGTTTCCTCATATCCCTCCACAAGAGGATTTTGGAATGAGCTGCCTTTTGTGGGTTCCGTTCTTGGAAACAGTAAAAGAGAATAATTCATAAAACCTTATGAGCTATGATGCAGAGGCTGGAGCTGACGTGAAACATCCTGGTGATTTTCAGTCTGTTCGGGTTTCTTTCTGAACTGCCCCCAAACTCCGCTTTGGTTCAGATGTAAAGAGGAAGGAGGGCTGGTTTGGAAACGGAGCATCACTGCTGTTACTGGATTTATTTTAAGGACACGTTAAAGATCACTGCCCGCAGGAATTCTGAGGCTCCGCTTCGGTTTAAAACTCCTCACCGAGTTCTTTAAAAAGACATTCCTGTTTCTTCGCCATCTTCCGGAACACGTTTTTAAATTACAAATGAATTCTTACCACATTTTGTGGAGCAAAGCTACTGAAGAGCTCAATCGGCAACGAGCAAGAGAAAGCAGAACCACATCGTGAGGAGCTACGTTCTTCTATTGTACTGCAAATGCAATCTGAAGTGATGGTGGCATAGATTCTCTATCGGTTTTATTTTATCCTGGGACGTGGGAATGAAGTTTTATGAAGAAAAACATTTTTAAAAAAGAGACTTGAGCTAACAGACCCTGAAAGGTCTTTAAGTGTAAAATTGTACATTATGACCAACACTGCATCTCTTACAGAGACTTAATTCCTTGTTTTTGATGTTTTCTTCTGCTTTCTATATCATATGAGTCATGTATTATTTTAACAGAAACTACTAAAAAACAAGACAAAAATAAATGACTGCAAGGTTAAATTTAATCTGTATTTTTTTATTTTGATAACATCCTTATGAGCTGTTCTGAGTTTTGTTCACTCTTTTGTAGTTATGAACGTAACCGATTCTTTTGAGCTTTGCTTTTAACAGATCTATGGATCATGGAGTGAACGCCAGCAGTCGGCATTTCATCTGCTTCACCAGGTGAGTTTTGTTTTATTTTATTTTATCTTAACAGAAACGGCGACTTCAAAAAAACCTTTGTATGCTGCAGATTGATTTCATAAACTGAATGGAAACAGAATTAGGGTACGGTGGCTTAGTGGTTAGCATGTTCTCCTCTCAGCACTAGGGATTCCCGGTTCCAATCCCCATCTGGGTGGAGTTTTCATGGTCTCCCCATGTCTGCGTGGGTTTCCTCCGGGTTCTCCGGTTTCCTCCCACAGTCCAAAAACATGGATCAAGGTCAATTGAGTTCTCCAAATTGCCCCATATAGAGTGAGTGTGTGCCCAGTGATAGATTGACGTGCTGTCCTGGGTGTATCTGCCCAGCACCCGAAACGTTCTCCCCTGGATGGGCATGGGGAACCCCCCCGCGACCCTAATAGAGGATAAAGCGGAAGATAATGAATAGATGAATATTAATAAATGTGGATTTCTTTGCTGTATTAATAACATTTCGAAAGTTAGATAAACCATAAAACTTCAAATTGCCCCATATAGTGTGTCTGTGTGAGTGAGTGTGTGCCCAGCGATGGATTGGTGCCCTGTCCTGGGTCTATCTCCCCAGCGCCCAAAACTTTCTCCCATGGATGGGCATGGGGAACCCCCCCGCGACCCTAATAGAGGATAAAGTGGAAGATAATGGATGGATGGAAACAGAATTAGAAAAATTAGAATCCTTAGCCGATAATGATTCTTACATCTTTATTTCAGATTCAATTTAAAACCATGCAACAAAAAAAAGTTCTCAACATGAGAGAAATGTTTATTCACTTGTATACACTTGGTATTTAGCTACATTGAAACATGTACACTTCACCAAACTCAAGCTGTGATTTAAGGAATCGAGAGACTGAGTTCTTGCACAGAGCGATGCAGTGAGCGGCAGGACCCGCATCTGCAGGCCATCGCAAGGTGACGCTGCGCCCGATGCCGATTGGCTTAATTTGCACTCACTTAAAACTACTCAGCGAGTTCAGTACAACTTTTTATCTCATTTAAAGTTATGCACAGATATAATACAGATTCTGATCTTAGGACAAGACAAACGGCATGTTTTACACAAGCACACCAGCAGCCCAGGGATCGTAAAGCAAGACGGTAATTTAAATCACAGCTTCAGAGTCTGGTCCAGCTCCCATAGTTCCACTAAACAGGTAACGGAAGGTCTGCCCTCAGTGTTTCCAGGCACGTTTTTAAACATGGAGAACATACAAATTCCAGCAAGAAAGGACTTGAGTTGCTGGAAATCACACTCCAAACTTTCAGATGCCGTGAGGTGAATGTTATCCACTGTGATTCCAAACTTCTTAAAATTTCATAGATATTTAGTGAAAAAAGCCACTGTAATCAGTCTGCAACATTCAGAACTATACAGTTTATTTACATCTCTGCATTTTATTCATATGTCCCCATTAGTAAGGTGTTTGTGCGTTTTGCTTGCATTGCCTCCATCCTCTCTTCCTCTTCTGCCCACTTTTAGCCTCCTGTCTGTACTGGTGCCTGTATTTGATGAAAAGGCAAATTAAACCAGTGGAGCCAAAATCTCAACTGAAGCCAGCAGAACAGTTTGCAGGAAGTAGGTTCTCACCTGGACTGCCAGCGCCTGCCGCTGTTCCACACTCGGCCAAAAGATGGGAGCCAATTTGCACCCGTGTGCGAGTTGTGGTCGAAGTTGGCACCCACACGATTGGGAGGGAGCTTTTTGAGTTTTTCTTGCTCTTCTGCAATAGATTAAGCCATGTAGGTTCAATTAAAAGCAGCACAGTAATAGAAACAAAGCCAGGTTTATATGTGTCAACAAGGACACGGTAGCTCAGTGGTTAGGCTGCTGGGCTATCAATCTGAAGGTTGGGGGTTCAAATCCCAGGTCCACTGAAGTTACCAGTGTGGGTCCTTGAGCAAGACCCTTAACCCTCAGTTCCCGGGATGTTGTGATTAACCCTGTGCTCACCTTGTAAGTCGATTTGGATAAAAGCGTCTGCTAAATGACCAAATGTAAATGTAACTCAACACAACAGCTTTCTGCTAAATATAAAAGAGCAAATCATCAGGTCCAACAGGAATTCCAATTCATTTGAAATCCCTTATACACTACTATAAAAAATTAAACTGCTTGTCAGTGTCGACCACCTAACGAGACACAACTATAAAGTGTAAACCATCTGGTGGCAATGTTCATCCACAATTAAAATTAGTTTTACTTCGGTTTAGTGTTGAGCATGTCCCCCCCCCCCCTCTTGGCAGTGGGGATCCAGGTTCGAATCCTAATCTGGGTAGATCTTCCCTATTTCTGTGCTATTGCATTTGTATTACTTTATTGGTTAAAGGTAAGGGCAAGGTAGCTCAGTGGTTAGGGTGCTGGGCTATCAATCTGAAGGTTGGGGGTTCAAAGCCCAGGTCCACTGAAGTTACCAGTGTGGGTCTCATTGCTGCAGGGATGCTGTGATTAACCCTGTGCTCACCTTCTAAGTCGCGTCGGATAAGAGCGTCTGCTAAATGACCAAATGTAATTTAAATGTAATGTAATGGTTAAGACGTGCTCTATTAGTGTAAGCTTAAATCTAAAAGTTTGGCATCGGTTTGGATTATGTATCATTAACCTCACTGTGCTGCTCTGTTACAGCTCTGCCAGTCAGGGAGGTACTTACTGTGTTTAAGAAACTCTTGCAGGGAGGGGCCGATATCCTTCTGTGAGCTCACATCTTCTGGATCATCCTGCAGCCATGGTGGTATAGCACCTACCACCCCCCCACAAATCATACACATGGTCACTCTAGATATTGGTAGACTAGATACAGATTTTGAACTCCATGATTAGCTTTCTCACCTGTATGAACATTTCCACTGGCAGAACAATCCTTCAGGTGAAAACAGGATTGATACGATTTAGTTACAAACTCAAACGGTGCATCAGGACTATGAGACCTTGACCTATGAGGTTTCATTACCTGGCTGCCAATATAAGTAAGACCATGTTCGGAATCTGCCCACAGAGTTTGCAGGAAGGGGTCCTGATGGCTGGGTCCAGCTTGCTCAGAAACACCACATAATCTGGCTTGATGGCCAGGGATTTCTGAACTCACACTATAGAGATAAATACAAAGCTCAAATGCTTTTATTTGTTAAGGAGCCTATATTGGAACATACGTTGACCTAGAAGACAGCTGATGGGTAAATAAAAAGTATAGACTATAGGAGATAGCCCAAAATCTCCCCCAAACACATTAGCAAACGGGATGGGTTCAAATATAGGTTTAAAATGCTTAACTTGAATTATTGTAATGCTGTCATTTTCTTACCAGACTGATGACTTGCTGCTTTGCTGGCTGAGTTCAGCAGACGGCTGCAGCTCTGGATCAGGCTGAGTTTGATTCAGGAAACGTCAACATTTTCAAATAATTAAACTTAAAATTAACGGACACAAATGTAACATTTACTGATGCAGTATATGGAGAAAAGTATTAGGACTTGATGTAAACACTAAATTTAAGTGTTTGATTAAGTCCCAACAGCGATGGATTGGCGCCCTGTCCTGGGTCTATCTGCCCAGCGCCCGAGACGTTCTCCCCTGGATGGGCATGGGATCCCCACCGCAACCCTAGTAGAGGATAAGCGGGAGATAATGAATGAAAGGATTAAGTCCCAATGTCATAGAGGTATAAAATCAAGCCCCTATACCCCCCCCCCCCCCAATATTGTAGAGACCTATACACTGCCAACTTTGTGGGGACAGGCCATTGTCTGTTCTAATATGACTTTGTTCCAGAGCACAAAGCAACATTCATAATGGCATAGGTGAATTTGGTGTGGGGGGAATACATGGCTGGCCCATGCAGGACCACGAGTGTAACTCCATAAGATATTTTTGGGTTGAAGTGGTTTAGGAATTATGACCCTGGCTTTCAGCTGACCTCAGGAGCTCTTCAGTATGAAAGCATGAGCGTTCCCACACTCTTCTAAAAGAACTTTCCAGAGGAGTTGAAGCTGTTCCACACTCAGGTGTAGGTGTCTTAGTACTTTTATCCAGTCTACATTAAGTGCTGCAAGAACTTACACGAATAATAAATTCCACCAACAGATTTTTATGCTCGTATAGCATTTTTAGATTGAACAGTTTTAAAAGCTTATTTACGAGATTTTATTTTATTAAGGAACTGCATGTAAGAAAGGGTCTTTAAACCCCTCAGGGGTTGTGTTTGCACTTTAGTAGTAATGCGAAAGCTACAGGCAGGTGGTGATCAGTGTGCTTTTGCTTGTTAATTTCCTTATAATTCTATTCCAGTCACCTAATTTTCTCTTCATTGCTAAAATTTTATGGTTGATCCCTCTAACTGTGTCAATGTTATTAATACAGAAAAATAAAATCCACATTTATTAGCATAATGCCTTTAAATGGGCGACATGGTGGTTTAGGGGTTAGCATGTTCTCCTCTCAGCACTAGGGATTCCCGGTTCGAATCCCAATCTGGGTGGAGCTTCCATGTTCTCGCTGTGTCCACGTGGGTTTCCTCCGTGTTCTCTGATTTCCTCCCACAGTCCAAAAACATGGATCAAGGTCAATTGAATTCTCCAAATTGCCCCATATAGAGTGTGTGTGTGAGTGAGTGTGTGCCCAGAGATAGATTGGCACCCTGTCCTGGGTGTACCCCCCCCCTAATAGAGTATATAGTGGAACATAGTGCCTTAAAAATGTCATATGCTCTTTAACCTGAAGAGGAGCTGCCAAAAGTTCCTGAAAATGGGGAAGGGAGAAGGTGTATCAGTTTCTGCACATCAAGGGGAGGCGGGGGCAGACCACCTTCTCCAATAGTTTCATAAAACTACAAAAGTGTTTTATTTCAACCCCTTTTTGCATATGGTCTTTCTGCTCTCAGTTTTTAAGCTATTCTGTAATGCTCAGATTAATTCAGTATAAACTAAAATGACAGTTTGTACATTTTTCAGTGAAGCTTAATTGATCTTTTCATAAGTTAGAAGTGCCACCACGGCACTGTGTCCATGTAAACATTCTCATGCACACATCACAAGGCAATAAGAAATGAAATCTGGATACAGTTGCTTCATTCCCGGAACACAAACCTCTATTAGAGCCTGCAGAACTTCTAGTCTGTGTTGCTCCTGCGATCGGATTAATGCAGCTTGCTTAAAAAAAGAAAGAAAGAAGATAAAGATAGTAGAAAAAAATATATGCAAACATAGACATGTGAACAGATTTACCATGTGAAACGTACCTCTTTTAGGAGCACGTCCTCCTCCTCCTCATACTGATCGAGTGCTTTAACTACTTCTTCCTTAAATCTGCAACAACAAATCAATTCAATTTTTTAACTTAATGTTGTGACATGTATGTGGTGGTTTGGCAACATGTTTGTTTGTCATCGCTTGGTATGGCTTTGCGGCTAATGCTCCCTCCTTTTATGTAGGGCAGCATGGTGGCTTAGTGGTTGGCACGTTCGCCTCTCAGCACTAGGGATTCCCGGTTCGATTCCCCATCTGGGTTTCCATGTTCTCTCCGCGTCCGCCTGGGTTTCCTCCGGGTTCTCAGTTTTCCCACAGTCCAAAAACATGGATCAAGTCAATGGAGTTCTCCATATTGCCCTGTGTAGAGTGTTTTTGTGTGAGTGAGTGTGTGTGTGTGTGTGTGTGCCCAGTGATGGATTGGCGTCCTGTCCTGGGTGTATCTGCCCAGCGCCTAAAACATTCTCTCCTGGATGGGCATGGGGAACCCCCCCGCGACCCTAATATAGGATAAAGCGGAAAATAATGGATGAATGACTGTTGTGACACAAATTTATCTTCCACATCATCTATCCATCCATTATCCTCCGCTTTATCCTATATTAGGGTCGCGGGGGGGTTCCCTATGCCCATCCAGGGCACCAATCTATCGCTGGGCACACACTCACTCTGTATGGGGCAATTTGGAGAACTCAATTGACTTGATCCATGTTTTTGGACTGTGGGAAAAAATCAGAGAACCTGGCGGCGGACGCGGGGAGAACACGGAAACTCCACCCAGATGGGGATTCGAACCGGGAATACCTAGCACTGAGAGGAGAACGTGACATCACTAAGCCACTGCCCCTCTTCCACATCATGTTTTTTTTTTTTAAAGCTAAAACATATGACAAAGTTATATCTACAGTAAAAAGAAACCACAGAAAACTTGTACATTTTCCAACATCATTATATACTCTATAATTACAGGTTGATGTATTAAATCATAAAACATGTCTACTGCAGTTGCCACTGTTACAGCAAAGCTCTGATATGTATTACCACGTCTCAAAACACAATCAGCACTTTATTAAGATACACTACTTTAATACTTCATATTAAGATTCTAAAACCAGCCCATCTGCCACCACTTATGCCAAAATCCCTGCAATTTTCACCCCATGTGATACAACTGATTCCCAGGGCAAGGCATGTATACAAGACTGTCCACCACGCTGGGCACGTGTTCTTACTTCACCAGTGTGTGTATGTGTGTCACTGCCCGGATGAAATGTGGAGAACAAATTCCTCTGTGTGTAAGTACTGTAAGCAAAAGTAGGGAAAAAAAACATTTGCAAATTGTTAGTTTCACCTTTCAGTCTCTGCTTCGATAATGATGAACTTCTCTTTACGTTTCTGATCTGCTTTGTTCCTCCACCAGAAAGCATCTGTTTTTTTGCGATGCTCCTCTCTGAAGGCGAAAAAAACAAGACGCTGAATAACTGAAATATCCCAAATATTTTTACATGATCAACCCTGTTCTCATCTCTTACGTGCTCAGGTGCTCCAGCAATCCTCCATGAAGCACAGTGAGTTTTCCGTCGGTGACGTGTTTCTGTACCTCCACACTGCAGCAGTAACACCAAACCCGGAGCTCATGCTGGGTGGCATCGAACTTCTCTACCTGCGGACTTCTTATGGTACGACGCGCTTCTTTTATCTGCAAACGGGTCAATGTGACATTTGTTGTATCATAACAGGAGAAAGCCACCATGTTCGCACAGATGACGCCAACTATGATATTACATAAAATAGTTCTAAACTATAAAAACAGATGACGTGAACAGCAGCAGGTCAGTAGAGCGTTCTCAAATGACCTGCCACATTAAATCCATCCATCAGTCATCTTTCGCTTTATCCTCTACTAGGGTCGCACATACAAAAGCATATACCAGGATTAACTAGTTGCTGATCTGTGCTGGACTGTTATTATATAAAGTATACTGGACTGTTGCTTGTTTGACCGATAAATTTGGAAGATTTGGAAAAATTCAGTGCATTATAAAAGTTAAAAACTACTAAGTCAGGGTGATGACCAGCACTTGTCCATCCATTATCCTCTGCTGTATCATAGGGGGAGGGGGGGGGTGTTCCCCATGCCCATCCATGGGAGAACGTTTAGGGCGCTGGGCAGATACACCCAGGACAAGGTGCCAATCTATCACTGGATACACACTCACACACACACACTCTATATGGGGCAATTTGGAGAATTTAATTGACCTTGATCCATGTTTTTAGACTGTGGGAGGAAACCGGAAAACCCGGAGGAAACCCACGCGGACACGGGGAGAATCCATCCATCCATTATCTTCCGCTTTATCCTCTATTAGGGTCGCGGGGGGTTCTCCATGCCCGTCCAGGGGAGAACGTTTCAGGTGCTGGGCAGATACACCCAGGACAGGGCGCCAATCTATCACTGGGCACACACTCACTCTATATGGGGCAATTTGGAGAACTCAATTGACCTTGATCCATGTTTTTAGACTGTGGGAGGAAACCGGAGGAAACCCACGCGGACACGGGGAGAACATGGAAACTCCACCCATATTGGGATTCAAACCGGGAATCCCTAGTGCTGAGAGGAGAACATGCTAAACACTAAGCCACCGTGCCGCCGCCACATTAAATGTGCTTTAAAAATGTACTTTTAAAGGTTTATTGCAGCAGTAAATTCTATGTGTTTAACTATTATTTATATGGTCGTTTTATTAACAACACTTGGTTGTTAATATAAAATAGTGACCGAACAGTTCAAACGTCAGCGTTCCAAACGAAAGTTCTATTAAACTGAAACCAGGCCGTGGCGGCTCAAACAAACAAACATGCTCCTTACCTTTTCCAAAAATTTTCCCAAAACCTCTTTAAGTTTGCTCTGATGCGTTTTCCCAAAAATGTGTTTTTTTCCTGAAAAATAGGTTTGTTTGCAAACTGCGCAGTAAAACGCCCCCATTCTCACCTCCCTCACAAGAACCTGAGCATTAGCTTTAGCCGAAGCTCGCTCTGACGTAACAAGTGAAACACCGAGACAGTGCCTCTAGTGGCAGGGAAGAGTAACACAAGTATGCTGATTGGTTTTGCTTTATTTGATCTGAACTATTAAGACAAAAAGAAAACAAGTGAGCCACTGTTCTGCAAAATAAAGAATCAGAGTTGGTGCTCCATGTTACAAACAAAAGTGCTCAAAGCCATTTTTTTTTTAATCCATCTTCAGTCTCAGATTACAGCTTAAACAGGGTTTCAATCATGTCTGTAGGAGGACAAAAACACAAGATTAACAAAACTAAGTTAAATTAACTACAGACAGTAAAAATTTGACAGAGAAAAAAAAAAACAAGAACTGATCGAAGATTAATGGTCCTGCTGATTAAAAAAAAAACAAAACAACAAGCATATGTGTGTGGGAGCAGTAGCTCAGTGGTTAGGATGTTGGGTTATCAATCTAAAGGTTGGGGGTTCAAATCCCAGGTCCACTGAAGTTACCAGTGTGGGTCCTTGAGCAAGACCCTTAACCCTCATTGCTCCAGGGATGTTGTGATTAACCCTGTGCTCATCTTGTAAGTCGCTTTGGATAAAAGCATCTGCTAAAAGACCAAAATGTAATTCAAAATGTAATATACCAGGATTAACTGGTTGCTGATCTGTGCTGGACTATTACATAAAAGTATATTGACTGTTGCTTGTTTCACCGATAAATTTCGAAGATAAAAACACACCCACACAACACATACAAAGAAGTCAGTGCATTATAAAAAGTTAAAAACTAGACTAAATCTGGGTGACGACCAGCACTTGTTATGGAAAATATATTTTTTCAGATGTTTGATAGTCATTTCATACACCTCCCAACTAAATCTTATTCCATTAATACAACACTGATACAAATTATTAACAACCACTCACCATGAAGTAGCATAAACAATATTCATAAATTTAGTGCTCTTCACCTGATGGGTTTGAACAGGTGCTGCTGGGTAAATACTCCAAAACACATTCCTTTTTTGGGCAAAAAAAATGTGTTTAAAAACGTGAATACTTGGTCAATTCCAGACCAGCACAGGTGTGTCAAAGGATGAGAAAAAAAAAAAAAAGTGGCGATGAATGATATGTATAACTATACAAAACCATACACACAAACTTTAAAACACACTGAATCAGCACTTCCTAAAATTACATTCACCATGTCAACTCTCTGACCTGGGTAGTTCATGCTTCTCTTCAACATTCTGAAGGAGTCTGTGGTAAGCGTATGAATTTCATTCCTCAGCCTCCGTCGGCCATCCAGAGTTAAATGCCATAGACAAGACTTCCGCTTTCCATCACCCGTCACTTGCTGAGGTGTCTTTTTAAAGCTGTTGCTAAAACATAGGTTGTGACGAATGGTGTTCTTCCATCCATCAGGTGCAGTCAAAAAGAAAGGGAAGTGCTCTCTAAGAAAAAAAAATGAAGAGCAGAGTGGTCAGGAGTTCTTACACAGAAAAATAATAGTATATAAAAAGAGGATTAACACCACCACATTTCATATACTTAAAATGGATAAGTAAACTGTTTACATTTCATTCGAAATAGTTACATCTGTTAACTAGTTTAACAAGAAAATCAGATAAACTAAAATTATAACCAGAAAAACTAAAATATTTAGCAATCATTTGTCCTTAGTTGCACGTTGAGAAGTAATGCGTCATTATATAACTAACAAATTAAAGGCTTGGAATATATGTATAATTTAATAAACCCTGGATAATGTCTGTTGAAGGCTGTAGATGGAAGAATAAAAAATAAATCACTTATTTAAAAGTTAAAATTTCCTCTACAAGGGCTTTAATACAGAGAGGCTTAATTAACCAATTGTTTTTCACCTTGTAAAGTTGTAGATCTGTTGGACATTGAGGCTGCCAGTGCAGCTACTGCTCAGCGCCATCGCAATGAGAATGCAGTAGTTGACAGGTGGCCGAGGCCAGGCGCCACTCTTAAGGTTGCGACTGTCTTGAAGGACTCTTTGCAATCTCCTGCTCTGAGCCAGACCCAGCCTACGTGATGACTGCTCCTTGGTGGCTCGACCCCTTCGAGGACCCTTCACCTTACGACAAACTGGTATGTCCTCTGAGGATGCATCATCTGTGAGCTTCAGTCAGATCATAGGTGGTTTTGAATAGGTGCGACTCAAACGCACATCTAAAATCATAGCTAACAAACTACACATGATGTTAAAGACATCCTGTGATGTCCAAAGCATAAATATGGTCAAGACATAAAAAAGGGACTGACGCATATTCAGTGTATGGAGGCCTTACTTGATATTCACTTGAAAGAGATGCGTCATGCAGTGACTCATCCAGGCAGGTCTCTTTAGGCAAGGACAACAGTTGTAGGCTTTGTCCCGGTACAGAAACAGGTGTGTCAAAAGTTTGCTTTCGATGAGCTGTTGCTGTAGATCTAATGGGGTATTTGATGGGGCAAGCCAAAACGGGGTTCACCATTAACCAGAGATTTGGCTGTATTGCGGAACCTGTCAATAGGTGTATGGGGTTTAAGAGAGCAGATTGTCCATTAGCATGCATCTCATGTCATTAAAACAAAATACAAACAATGCTTTATTACTAAAGAGACTAACTTTGTCTATCCATCCATTATCTTTCTGCATTAACCTATGCTAGTGTCACAGGAATGTTCCTCATGCCTATCCAGGGGAGAGTGTTTCGGGCGCTGGACACACACATTATATAAGGACAATTTAAAACAGCCAAACACTTTACTGCCGTGTGATGAGAAATGTGGGGGATTGCTTTTGTATGACAGACACTCGTTCCACTCCCCATTTTAAATTCTGGTGAAAGCAGCTGCAGTTTGAATTTAGCTACAAGGTGGACACAGCAGGTGAGAATGTCTAGACTGCAGATGCAAATTGAGAACAAAAATTTAGATAAGCCATTTCAGGGTAGGTGTATTTTACACAGTGGTAAACTTTAAAATTAATGACAAGAAGATGACCAATAAAAATGAAACGGGACAAGTTTCTTGTTTACAAAGTAGAAATATTTCTCCACACACGTACCTTCAACATTTGGTTTGAGGAGGATGCAAGTAACCATAATGTGGTTTATAAAAACCAAAGTGGAGCTCAAATGTTCTCTCCGGGACCCTAGTACAGAATTGAGTGAAAGATAATGGATGGATAAATACTTTGTTATTGCCATTGCAGTTATATCTGTGTGTTCTATTTTTAATTGATTCAGTGATGAGTTGACTTCAAATTGTAAGTTTAAATGAAAATTTTTAATTCAAATTTAAAGTTTAAGTATCGACCCCAGTCACTAATATTAAAAAAAACAATTGTTAAAAGCAGGGGTGTCATTAGACCTGGGCTTTCGGGGTGTTTTGTCAGTTGCCCCGAATCAAATGAGAGCAGCTCTCTCTGCAGCCTCTCCTCCAGCAGCAGGACCGAGAGATGGAGTCACTGTCAGCTGTTTGTGCTTCCAGGGAGACAAATTCTTTCACCAGTAGCGGGAGTAAAGTTACCGTAATAACTGTATGTTAGTTGTAAAGAGCAGCTTCAGTTTTCAGAAACGGTCAGAATTTTTTCTGAAGGCGCAAACTGTCGCAATGTTACGGTATTTCAAAGCAAAACCTTAAAACTGTCTCATCTGCGACCGACTCGTAAAACGGATTCATGCTTTTCTGCCGAAACTCAGGTTAGTTTATTCAATCATCATCAGCCAAAGCCATCATTTATTAGAACTGAATGTGCTCTCCACTGCTGACAGACAAATTTCATGTTATTTAATTTTATCCAATATAATGGCTTAGTGGTTAGCATGTTCTCCTCTCAGCACTAGGGATTCCCGGCTCGAATCCCCATCTGGGTGGAGTTTCCATGTTCTCCCCGTGTCCGCGTGGGTTTCCTCCGGGTTCTCCGGTTTCCTCCCACAGTCCAAAAACATGGATCAAGCCAATTGAGTTCTCCAAATTGCCCCATATAGTGTGTCTATGTGCGCGTGTCTGGGAGTGTGTGCCCAGCGATAGATTGGCGTCCTGTCCTGGGTGTATCTGCCTAGTACCCAAAACATTCTCCCCTGGATGGGCATGGGGAACCCCACCACGACCCTAATAGAGGATAAAGCGGAAGATGATGAATGAATAACTAATAAATGATCAAACAAAATGAATGTAACAACAGTTTGAAAAATGGATAAATTCACTCATGAAAGGGCAATTTTTAAAGAGGACAGAGGCGGGAAATAAGGGATCTGATGTTTCTAAACCCTAAAAACCCCCCTGGTTAAAACCCATCAGTTGTAAATATAAAGTAATTTAATTGTAACATAGAGTTGAAATTGCAGTGCTGTGTGACCTGAGCACACCTGTCTTATCTGCAGGGACATGAGGATCCACAGGTAAAGTTCTCCTTGAGATTCTTGCATAATGCCACTGAGCCAAATACTGTTCACTTCGGTTTTCATCTGTTAAAAAGACACTTATTAGTCGCATTTGAAACTTAAAGGACTTGAAACGTCCTGTAGTCCCACCTTGGTAGAACTGGTCGGTGGTTGTGCTCAGTTTAATTTCCTCGTTCATGTCCCAGTCCTGCAGTCCTAAGTTCAAATGAAGCTCGAGAAATTTCTCTCTGTCCTGAAGATGGAGAAACATTTCTGCAATAAATAAGTGAAGTTAAATATCATTTTAGGAACATCCTTCGTGGATGCAGGAACTATTTTAACAGCTTCGACCATCACATAAGTACATGGTCCGACCAGGTGTCAATAATTACGACTTTTAATGAGACCCTTCATAACGGCCGTCTTTTCACTACTTGTCAGTTAAAATGCTTTTGTTTTATATATTTTTATTTAAGTGGAATTGTGGAAACATGCACTGCACCGTCTGAAAACCCTGAACCGATAAAAAGGAAAAAAAATACTTCGTAAACTAATCAACTACAACGCGAGATGAATAGCAAGGCTGTACGTAATGTGGCCGCTAGAGGGCACTACCGAGTAACGACAGTCATTAGGACTCTTGTATTCGGTCCAAATTTGATCCAGAAATCAGACTTAAAAGTCATTTTAAATAAATTCTAAAAATTGAACTGCATACAGTCCAAAAACATGGATCAAGTCAATTGAATTCTCCAAATTGCCCCATATAGAGTGTGTCTGTGTGAGTAAGTGTGTGCCCAGCGATAGATTGGTGCCCTGTCCTGGTTGTATCTGCCCAGCGCCCGAGACGTTCTCCCCTGAATGGGCATGGGGAACCCCACCGCGACCCCAATAGAGGATAAAGCAGGAGATAATGAATGAATGAATGAAAAGGTAATAAACAGTGACTGAGACCTGTGGTAACAATAACATACACATTCCATCCATCCATTCATTATCTTCCGCTTTATCCTCTTCAGGGTCGTGGGGGGGGGGTTCCTCATGTCTATCCAGTGAAGAACGTTTCGGACGCAGGGCAGATACACCCAGGACAGGACGCTAATCCATCACTGGGCACACACTCACACACAAACACACAAACACACTCTATATTGGGCAATTTGGAGAGGTTAATTGACCTTGATGCATGTTTTTGGACTGTGAGAGGAAACCGGAGGTCCTGGAGGAAACCCACACAGACACGTGGAGAACATGGAAACTCCACCCAGATTGGGATTCGAACCATAACGTTGAGAGGGGAACGTGCTAACCACTAAGCCATTGTGCCGTCCACATACAATTTCATTCATTCATTCATTATCTTCCGCTTATCCTCTATTAGGGTCGCGGTGGGGTTCCCCATGCCCATCCAGGGGAGAACGTCTCGGGCGCTGGGCAGATAGACCCAGGACAGGGCGCCAATCCATCGCTGGGCACACACTCACACACACATACACACTCTAAATTGGGCAATTTTTGAGAATTCAATTAACTTGATCCATGTTTTTGGACTGTGGGAGGAAACCGGAGAACCCGGAGGAAACCCACGCAGACACAGGGAGAACATGGAAACTCCACCCAGATGGGGATTCGAACCGGGAATCCCTAGCGCTGAGAGGCGAATGTGCTAACCACTAAGCCACCGTGCCGCCCACATACAATTTCAATACATTAATTATATTTTTAAAAATCATCTCATCTCATTATTTTCTGCTTAAACCTCCAATCTACTAGTGTCGCGCTGGAGAGAATGCCCATCCACGGGAGAATTTTACGGGCACCAGGCAGATACACCGAGTACAAAAAACTTCAAACACAAAAATCATTTGTTATCATTTTGCTTATTTAATATATAATTAAATGAACAACCCACAACTGAAAATGTTCTTTTTTTAAAACATGTCCCAGCATTTCAGAGGAAAAAGGTTTGTAGCTTAAAGAAACACAGCAAACAATGATTTTGAGTTTAGTTTATTTAGGTTAAATCAGTTTTTGAGTATTTTTGCTTATATACTGAATTCTGACTCAAAACATTTTAGATAAATACAGTAGCAGTCAAAAGTTTAGACACGCCCCGTACTATGCTCCACTTATTGTCCATGTTCTTAGTTTCACTTACTGTAAAGATGAATTTTATTGTTCTACAAATCCAGAGTGTAGTCCATCAGTTTGTGTTGTACAGTACATATTGTATTAACCCCCTTTACTCTGTTCTAAGGGTCAGGACCCCAATAGTACCACCACAGAACAGGGGTTATTTGGTGGGTACATCATTCCTATCACAGCAGTGTCACAGGTGTTTAAATGAAACTACAGCAGCACTGCTGCACTAAAACCCCCTCACCACATCAGTGTCACTGCAGGACTGATAATAAATTCATCACCTAAATGATACCTATTCTGTAATGCTCCTGAACAGAGAACCAACAGGAGACTAACAAAAACAAAAACAAAAAAAAAACAGATGAACTACAGTCTGTAATTGTAAAACTACAAAGTCCTTCTATATGCAAAATGGAGAACGTAAATAATGGAGCAAGAAGGGTGTGTATTATAAACATTAGAACTTAATAATATGTGAACAAATAGACCCAATAAAATAATTTTATACTGTGCTCTTATAAAAAAATAACATGAAATAATAAAAAATTTAAATATGAAATGAAATCAATATTGTCTTTTGAAATAACTGGAAATTGGTAAGACGATAACGAGACAGAGGAGCAGGATGAACATAGCCGCAGAAAGAATGACTGTGATCACTATCATGGATGCACTGCGACCGACGAGGCTGATGTCGATAGAATTGTAGTCGGTCACTGCAAAAAACAGACGGGATGAAAGAATCCATGTGGCTACAATAACACTTTTTTGTTACATTGATATGCAGGTCAGATTTGAAAGTATTTCTCACTGCTGTATTTCTATAATATGTCAATGATAACAGATGACATTTATCATGAGTAAAGAAGAAAGCGTGGCATGGATGGTGTTCTTATGTAAGGGACCATTCATGTTTTCTCTGTAGTTGTTCATAAATGCTTAAACTTACGTTCTCTGGTCATTGCTGTTACAGGGCTGCTGTAGTTTGATCCAATCTTATACCAAATCCTACAAAAAAGATGTTAATTAATCTTGCTGACCTCCATATAATTAAAATTAGTGATGAGTTTTAGGAAATGCTAACATTATTATTTACACTCACTGGTTATTTAATTACATACAGTGTATTGTTGCTCCACTGATCATATAGATGGACTTTGTAGTTCTAGAGTTACTTTCTGTAGTCCATCTGTTTCTCTACTTGCTCTGTAAGTTCCTGTTACTTTGTTCTCTGATAATCAGGACCATCCACATAGCAGGTTATATTAGGGTGGTGGATAATGGTGTAAGTGGATCAGGCACCTGTATGTTCTGATTTCTGTACTGTTCCCTGTCCAGCAGCACTGCTGTGTCTGATCCACTCACACTGTCCCAGCACAACACACACTAACACACCACCATCGTATCAGTATCACTGCAGTACTGAGAATCATCCATCACCCTAATACCCCCTCTGTGGGGACTGACAAAGTATGTAGAGAAACAAATGGACTACAGTCTGTAATTTTAGAACTACAAAGTCCATCTATATGATCAGTGGAACTTAAAAAAAACACAGTGAGTGTGGAAACAAGGAGGTGTACCTAATGAAATGGCCAGTAAGTGTATAATAAATCACTCTTGAATATCCATTTTTTAATGCACACTCAACTCAACTCAACTCAACTCAACTGAATTTTATTTATGAAGCACCTTAAAAACAACAGCAGCTGCAATAAGGTGCTGTACAGGGTTTAAACTTAAAATTATTAAAAAAAAAACAAGAATACAATATAAACAGTACAACAATACATCAAGTAAAACACTAAAAAGGTTTGTAAAACCAATGTAAAATCATGGTGGGTTAAAAGCCAGAGAGTGAAAATGTGTTTTAAGACTAAATAAAAAAAAACACCTTGTAAAATGTACCAGTTTGCTTTCCAATCCAGTTTATATTTTTCTTTTTTCGAAAAAGGTTATACTTACTTGTACTCAGTGCCACTGGTGAGTCCTTTTAGTTGGTAACCAATCCGGTTGTTGAAGTTGACTGTTTTTGATATACCTGCATTGCTGTCACAGCTCTGAACGGTAAATTCTTGAGTCTCTGTAATAAACAAAAATGAACACACAAAGCAATGCACTGATTATGGTTATTACATAAAGTAAAGCCGCTGTCTTATAATACTTATAATATACTGCCTTATCTAAAGACGTTGCTTAGAAACAATGGTTGGTTTAAATGGGGAGATAATAATAATAAGAGGGAATAAAATTAGGTCAGCTGTATACCTGAATGCTCTGAATAACCAGATTCCACTATCAGTGAGGTTTAAAAATTACTTTATGATGTAAGCATTTTACAAAAGGATATAAATAATTTTTTCATTATCTCCCGCTTTATCCTCTATTAGGGTCGCGGTGGGGTTCCCCATGCCCATCCAGGGGAGAGCGTCTCGGGCACTGGGCAGATACATCCAGGACAGGGCACCAATCCATAGCTGGGCACACACTCACTCACACAGACACACTCTATATGGGTCATTTTTTGAGAATTCAATTGACTTGATCCATGTTTTTGGACTGTGGGAGGAAACCGGAGAACCCGGAGGAAACCCACGCAGACACGGGGCGAACATGGAAACTCCACCTAGATGGGGATTCGAACCGGGAATCCCTAGCGCTGAGAGGAGAACGTGCTAACCACTAAGCCACCGTGCCGCCCTAGGATATAAATTAATTCACTTATTTAAAAGCATGATAAATACATGGACCACAGAGTCCCGACCTTTTACAATCTGTTGTATGTTCCGCTTTTGCATGTTCTGCTTAACCACGCAAAGCATCCAAATATAAATGAGTATACTCTTGCATCGAAAATAAATGTACAAAATAATTTTACTGTAAATATATACTGTAGTTAAAGCATATTGTGGTCCAATGCTTATTTGCCTGGGTGATTTATAAGTCACCAGTGTGACAGCCTTAATTAAAAGTTACACATTTTATAAAAACATTTTTCCATAAGCATACATACGGTTTTTATTTGCCTTCACATTCATGTAGACTACATCCACATTCTGCCCGGCATATTCACAGGAAGGATAAGTGAGAATTACTGAATCCATCAGTCGATCTGTGATTATTTGATCGTCGTTAGTTGTCAACAGGTGAACTTTGAGCTCTACAACAAAAAATTCGACCATCAAAAGTCATTACAAATGTTAGATCTGAAATGTATCAAATAGCAATATGCTGATCAAATCTATATGTTTAATCTTTAATGTTCTCTTTTAAAATATATTTTGTAAAGCAATAGAATAAGAAGTTTTGCTATACCTGTATCAATGAGGGAAACAAACCCCCCTATAATTAGGAGAACAGCCAGCATTCTGGCCCCTTTGCGTATCTTTGTGAGATAAATAACTGTGTACACCGGGACTGTACAGTGGATCAGCTGGAATGTGCTGGTAAAAAGAGCTGGACAATTAGATAAAAGAGCGAACAGGTTTGACTGGGATCATCTTAAATTACTGCCCTCCCTCCTCACACACCCTGCAAACTATCAGAGGAAATCTTCTATAGCTGACAAACTTAAACATAGTTTTATGTGTAAGTTTAACAAGTTTTAAAATCCCATCTAAAGATACCATTTTAAACTATTTTAGTTTGTTGATGCTGAGTTTCTATTGGAATATAATGCTGTATTGTCTCCTTTGTTTCTCTGAACATATAAGCTAAAGAAATGAAACGACACAAGCGCTCACCTTCTTTTGATTTCTTCTGTAACGTATTTCTAATATATTTAATGAAAATGCAAAAAAAAAAGTTAATTAATATACAGAACATATCCATTCATCCATTATATTCCGCTTTATCCTGTACTAGGGTCGCGGTGGGGTTCCCCATGCATATCCAGTGGAGAACGTTTCGGGCGCTGGGCAGATACACCCAGGACAGGGCGCCAATCTATGACTGGGCAATCTATGACACTCACTCACACAAACACACTCTATATGGGGCAATTTAGAGAATTCAATTGACCTTCATTCATGTTTTGGACTGGATGGGACCCAGATGGGAATCCACCCAGATGGGAATTCGAACCAGGAATCCCTAGCGCTGAGAGGAGAACGTGGTAAACACTAAGCCACCGTGCCGCTATACAGAAAATATGTTTTCTGCAGACAATGTTTTAACCTATCAAAACATGAGAGTTAACTGGATGTAAAATGAATGTGACTTTAAAATAAATGTCAGATTATATTATCTGAGATAAAGAGAGATGATACATGATTCCAAATAAATTGTCTTCATAGTGATTAACCCCTCAGTAAATCGCGTAAGTAGGTGAAATAAGTCACACCTTTATATCATCCTGATTCATATAAACAAAGCAGTAAATAAAAACAAAACCATCTCTAAATGACCTGTACTGCATGTATCATTTGAATTTGGCTTTTTTTCCACCATGCAGAACAACAACAACAAGGAAAGCGGGTGTGGGGCAGGGCTGGATAGGACCTGTAACATTTAGTGTACAGGATTTGCTGTGTATGGTGTTTTGCAGTGTATATCCTAGTTAAGGTGTATGTGGTCATCATTATCCTTTTCATAATATATAACCAACCATAAAACGTCTATAATAAAAGTCATAATACATTGTTAATTTTTATTAAGTTATCAATTTACATATATAAATAACAAACACAACACTTTTTAAATCAAGGTTTGATCATACAGTCATTAAAAGGAGATGCAGCATCTACCGACAAACAGTGCAGCAGTAAGGTGTTTAGTGTACTAACACGTTATATTATTTTTTAAATGTTTGTTACGTCCTTTTGTTTCAAATCATTACTTTTTTTCTTTTAAAACACACAGTCCATATTTTGATTTAGTTATACATTATGGACATGTTACAAAGGAAGCTGTTTTACAAGGGAATCATGAAATGCTAATTATTTTTATTTGAAAATGGAATTATTATTATAAAGTCTTTTTAGTTAACACAAAAAAACATAAGTTTGTTTATTTTGAGGTACTGGCCAATACTGCGCCAACGATGAGCCCAATGAGCAGGATAAACATAGCCACAGAGAGAAGGACTGTGATAATTATCATGGATGGACTGCGTCCCGAATACCCACTACCAATAGTATTGTAGTCGGCTGCTGCAAAACAAACAAGACGAAAAACGTCACAAGTCTGATATTATTAAGATAAAGAAAGATTAGATTAGATTAGATTACATTACATTAGATTAGATGAAGGTTTATGGTACCTGTTAGTGTGGATATGGTTACAGGTGTACTGTAGTTCGATCCAATCTTATAGCGGATTCTGCAAACATTTTAATATGTTTATGTAAATGATCGGATCACCTGCCCATTCTTAATGTTAAACTATTAAAATTTTAATGCCTTTTGTAAAACAAAGGTTTGAAACGCTTACTGATAATTAGTGCTGCTATTGAGTCCCGTTAGTTGGTAACCAATGTTTCTGTTAACTGCAGTGGGTTCACCAGGACAGGTGATGTTATCGCAGGTTGGAACCGTGAAAGCATTGGGCAGAGTGCCTGTAACAACAAAAGCTTATATTAAAAAGACATTGATTACAGTCAAGGATGTGGGAATTTAAAAGTGAAACTAAGATACCAACTGAAAATGCAATCAACCCCACCCCCTTCTGTGTTATTATTTTATTATTATTTTGCTTTCTTTTTTATTTTACTGTCGGGGTAAAGTGTTCACAGCAATGGACTGGCACGCTGTCCAGTGTGTATCCGCCCAGTATCAATACGTTCTCCTCTGGAACTACCCCCATGACCCTAATAGAGGAATACGTTGTTAGGATAATATGATTCATTTCAGTTTACCCAAATGTTATTTTGTAAATTAAAACACTGTCTTTTTAAGGCTTGGAAGTTTGGATGATGGTGAGAGGAAATTTCATCCCTATCCCTATCCCTCTGTAGGTCCTTATGAAGGTGTAACTGCCTTGTTAGGTAGGTTTTTTTAAATTACTAAAAATTCAACAAAAATTCCACACATATTACACTGTCAGATTAAAAAAAAGCTTAATAATAAAGTAAAACATTTGACTTGGATCACAGTGCACATATTCTGTGGCACTCATTCAATAAATGTATGTAGCATAAAACATTAAAAAAAAATTTTTTTTTGTTCATGCATGATCCAAGTTTTTCACATGTTAAGAACTCTGCATTGGCCAATTAATTTGTGAAAATGTGCTACATGACCCACTGTTTTTATAATTTAGATATTGTTGTCCTAAAAAATAACTCTACATATAAATATAAATAACATAAATAACATAAATCTATCATATACCGTAATATATATAAAATATATAAAACCAAGTTCACCAACATTTTAAGTGAAAATAAGTAAACAAATCATATTCAGGGGATTGTTGTACATTTTAATGCATGTTTATTATTTGTTTAATATTATATGCATTCAGTGACTTTCATTAGGAACTACTTCTTGTTTTTACTCATTTTATCCGCTCCACTTAAAATTCGTTAACATTGTATTTCTACACTTCCATGTTTTATTTACTTTAATATCCATCCATCCGTTATGTTCCGCTTTATCCTCTACTAGGGTCGCGTGGGGTGGGGGGGATTTCACCCTTTACTGAAATATGTCATATTCAAATATGTTCTCTATAAGGATTATATTCTACATTTCAGTTTTGAATTTAATTCAGTTAATAATAATAATTTAACAGTGCTGCCTTAAACTTAAAAAAGTTTAAAGTTTTTTTTACAAGACTGTGGGTAAATTTTAAAAATAACCGTTATTGACTTCAGGCCTTTTGTAGCCACTGACAGTTTGATTGTAACACACCCTAAAACATTCCACTAGCTTGTCAACAAGCTTTGTGCCTAAACTAGGTTGCTGAAAAGCAGGTGGATGACTCAGTTTGTGAATAGTAAATGAGACGTAATCGCTGATGATCTCGTAAGGTGTTCCCTGTGTTCGTAATAGCAGTCACACACCCTCAAAACAGGCCACTACCCAGTCAGAGTCACCACAGTGCTAAAAAAATGTCCACGGACCAAATAAAGATCTCCACAAAATCTATAAGGCTATCAAGCTATTATCAAAGTGTGGTCCAAGACCTTTCAAAATTTCCATCTGTAGTAATATATTATATAATATTACATTAAATGTTATAGGACCAAAAAAAAAAAAACAGATTTATACAGTTTAGAAATATAAAATTTATCAAAAATATCCCCGTCACTAAAAGAATATCAGATCATTGGTATTCTTATGGTTCCATTCTAGTTAAAAGGTATAATGATGTAGAGTGTATAGAATAACAAAACTCAAACAGAATATGCTCTTAATGTGTTTCTGTGTAAAATTTAAACCTAATAAAACAGGTATGTATTAATGTTTGTAAACAAAAAAAAACACTAATATTATATAACTTGTTACACTAAATATACACTGAATATTTTAAATTATGTTGTGGTACAAAAGAAAGAAGAGCATTTCTATGAAATATAATAGCTATGATGACGCAGTGATTGTGTTTTTGAATTATAGGCTAAAACTGAATATTCACACAGCCATACATACTGTTTTGTTTGGTGTCTAAGTTGACTAACTCCACATCTACCATCTGACCGCTGTATTGACAGGGAGGCAGAGTCAGTATTACAGAGTCCATGAACTGGTTCGACATTATGCTGTTGGATGCCACAAGAGTGGGTGCCAGATCAGCTAGAAGAGAAATAAAATACAAGACATTTAGTAAGTCTAAACCCTATAAAGAAATATAGCTGGCAAAGTCATTTCTGTAAGTTTGGTATGTATACTGACTATCTGCGACTTTAGTAGGATGAGAAGATAAAAGTCAAAAGTTTTCTTACCTGCATTATTTAGGGAAACAAGCCCCCCCAGAAAGAGCAGAACAGCCAACATCTCTGATTTAGTTGAAGCACGGTGAGAAATGATGATAGTCTGACGGGATCGAGCCGTTAGAAAGGCTAATTACAGGGATAGGCAACAAGTTTTACTAGATGCATTTGAAATTTCTTATTTTATCCACACCCAAAGGAGTTCAACTGAATGACATCTTACCGACTAACTGAGTCACACTGTACTCACAACCCCATAATATTTCACCCAAAAATTGAGCTAAACTAGCTGCTTAAAAATACCCATCTGGATAAAGATAATTCTTCCTCCAAGGACTGTTTTTATTACTTTTTTCATCCATTTACTAAAATGCAGTAACTTCTTGTTATTTAAGAGATCTGGCACAATAGGAAAATAAAAAAGAGACAAAGATTGTTTTGTTCTGTACATCATCACCCAACACCGCCTGAATTTCTTTTCTTGAGACTGTAGTTTCATTCTTTGCTGAATACCTTCTATTTTAAGAACATTTCTAAACATGTTTTTTCTCCATTAATTAAGAAACTGAAATGCTGGAGGTTTATAACCTTTAGTGACCACCAGCAGTGATTTAAAACAACACTCTAGCTCACTCTTCATCTATTGAGATGTTATTCTGTGTGTCAAAAACTAACCTATAGTTTTTCTATCTATAGTTATAGATAAAATCTTCATTATGCAAACAGAAACAGAACTTTTTAAAAGCCTTTTAGCCAATTTGAAAAGCAGAGATTCAATTATAACATAAAAATACTGCTCATGTGTTTAGGCTAAAAATTCTAAATTGATTAATTGTGGATTAACAAGTTTTAAAGGTATTTTTTAATGCTCATAACTTTTTCTTTCTTGTGTTAAGACTTAATGTATTTAGGTATGAAATAAATACCTTTGTTATCGGTACATCAAGTACAAATTTTTTAACACAGCAGGTCTTTGTAAGTGTTCTTTTGTCACTACATGTGCGCTGTTTAAGGGGAAATTGTGGTGCTATAAAATAAATTTTTTCAAGTCAGAGCACCAATACCTTACACAGCTGTGATATGTCTACACAATAAGGATAAGAGGAGTATCATGTAGAATTAATAGAAATACAGATTAATATATATATTGAGCGGGCGGCACAGTGGTTTAGTGGTTAGCACGTTCGCCTCTCAGCGCTAGGTATTCCCGGTTCGAATCCCCATCTGGGTGGAGTTTTCATGTTCTCCCTGTGTCTGCGTGGGTTTCCTCCAGGTTCTCCGGTTTCCTCCCACAGTCCAAAAACATGGATCAAGTCAATTGAATTCTCAAAAAATTGCCCCATATAGAGTGTGTCTGTGTGAGTGAGTGTGTGCCCAGCGATGGATTGGCGCCCTGTCCTGGGTCTATCTGCCCGGCACCCGGGACGCTCTCTCCTGGATGGGCATGGGGAACCCCTCCGCGACCCCAATAGAGGATAAAGCAGGAGATAATGAATGAATGAATAAATATTGATCTGATTCCCATATTTTGGTAATTTAAAGGTTTAGTGTTTCTAAATGTATACTCTATAAACAAATCTTTTTAAAGAACAATCAAACCAGATGTGTGCAGTTTTATTCTTTTGTTTAAATGATCCTGCCTGCATTTTTTAATTACTGTGAATACAATAAAAGTTTAAATATATTTCTCTGTGTCTTTAGAATGGACACAATGTTTTTTTTAATCCATGCATTTTTAATCCAGTAGTTTATGCCTGGTATAGGATTTGTTAACTTTTCTTCATTTATCCATCCATCCATCCATTATCTTCCGCTTTATCCTCTATAAGGGTCGCAGTGGGGTTCCCCATGCCCATCCAGGGGAGAACGTTTTAGGTGCTGGGCAGATACAAACAGGACAGGGCACCAATCTATCACTGGGCACACACTCACTCACTCACTCACACACACACACTCTATTTGGGGCAATTTGTAGAGCTCAATTAACTTAATCCATGTTTTTGGACTGTGGGAGGAAACCGGAGAACCTGGACACGGGGAAAACATTTCCTTCATTTAAAAAGTCAAAAAAGCATGAAAATGTACCAGAAAATGTTAAGCCGAGCATAGCGACTGATCTGTTTAATGAGTGTTAAACAGTGAAAAGTCATGTCCAGCATTCAAATGTACAAAATCACTTCACAAAAAAAAAGCAATTAAACAATGGTGCTAGGTGAAGACATTATGAAAATTACAGAACTTCAAATGCTTTGGACCACTTCATAAAGGAAAAGGCAAAAAAAAAAAAAAAAATTCAAAACATCCTTTTCCACTACATCTTACTTTCATTCCAGAAGCATATTCAACTTAGAAAAAACAGACATTTATAAAATAGGAAACGGATCGAGGCTCAGAAGGCCTGTGACCCAGGACAAAAAACAACTAACAAAACATGGACCAGTTACTACAGGGATATTTGCTACATGTTTAACTGCACACTTCAGTTTTCTCATTATGAGTCCGATGCTTGAGATGCATGATTAAGATATCAATTCTAACTGTAGACAGGACTTAACATGTCCTGTTTGATCTAGTTCTATACGCCTTCATAATAAAATATTCCAACTGAAATCAGTTAGAAATGGTAGGTATGATATCAATATTGCAACATTCTGTTACCATGCTAGACTTTAAATAGATATGGATATGGGTGACAGGACATTCGTTTATGATTACTACTGACTGTAACATGCACCTGAATGATAATTTTGTACAGTTGATTATACAAGTTGTTGCGAACATTGGACAGAACGTAATTTGATTTGTTTTCTTTGCAAATTTGTAAATGTAATGATAGAAATAATATATAATAATAAAATATCTTCATATCATCCATTATTATAATTAACCAAAAACAGAACGACTATGTAAACATCTTTGAACAGTTATCAAAATCTCAATACACATAAATATTAATTGTCTGTATTTGTCTACAGGATTTGGACAAGAATATAGATTGAAATGTATCGTCATTGTTGAAATGAAACAGGAGTGTTCTCTTTTGTCTTCAAGAAATAAGCAGTGTGTTTATTCTAACTGTGATTCCTCTTCATGTGGGTTAAGATAACCCACTAAAAATTGTAAACATTGTCATTATCCGTTTTATTCGGGAAGAGCGATTCCTTTCTAGAGATACTCAGTGATGATATGCAGCACTGTTCCAGCGATACCAAGATCTGGAAAAAGGAAATAGACATGTTATATTTTTATTGCCTATCTACCAGAGATATGACTTTTGTGGCTAAGGTTTAATTTAGTCTCTGACAAATAATTTATTGGACACCAGTTTAGAAAACATGATAGTTGATAGTAAATTTGGAGATACTTAATTACCTCAAGAATACAAAAAAAATTGTGAATGTATTTGTCATCTTCCCTGTTATAAACTGCTAATCTCACCCCGTTTGACCCTATTTAATTATTCATTCATTCATTATCTCCCGCTTTATCCTCTATTAGGGTCGTGGTGGGGTTCCCCATGCCCATCCAGGGGAGAACGTCTCGGGTGCTGGGCAGATAGACCCAGGACAGGGCGCCAATCCATCGCTGGGCACACACTCACTCACACAGACACACTCTATATGGGGCAATTTTGAGAATTCAATTGACTTGATCCATATTTTTGGACTGTGGGAGGAAACCGGAGAACCCGGAGAAAACCCACACAGACACGGGGAGAACATGGAAACTCCACCCAGATGGGGATTTGAACTAGGAATCCCTACCGCTGAGAGGCGAACGTGCTAACCACTAAGCCACCATGCCCCCTATTTTAATAAATATTTTTAATTCTTATTTTTATAAAACAGTGAAATGGCAGACAGGATTTTAATAAATGAAGAATCATAAAGCAATTTAACTTTAACCATGTACAGCCACCACATTCTTATTTTACTATTAAGATATTAATGTATTGGACATTATTATAAACATTTTTTTTACCCTGTAGGGTTGAAGCTCTGATTGATTCCTTGTGATGTCAATGGGCTGGAGGAAGTGGACAGAGTGTTCGGAGACGAGCCACGACTTGGGCTGTTAGGAGAAGAGCTGCTTGACACTACAATAAACAATGACAACAGGCCGTCAGGTACATTTATTTCAAGTACAATTATCTGTAGATATCTATTCATTCATTCATTCATTATCTCCCGCTTATCCTCTATTAGGGTCTATCGCGGTGGGGTTCCCCATGCCCATCCAGGGGAGAACGTTTCGGGCGCTGGGCAGATACATCCAGGACAGGGCGCCAATCCATTGCTGGGCACACACTCACTCACACACACACACTCTATATGGGGCAATTTGGAGAACTCAATTGACTTAATCCATGTTTTTGGACTGTGGGAGGAAACCGGAGAACCCGGAGGAAACCCACGCAGACACGGGGAGAACATGGAAACTCCACCCAGATGGGGATTCGAACCGGGAATCCCTAGCGCTGAGAGGCGAACGTGCTAACCACTAAGCCACCGTGCCGCCCTGTAGATATCTAAATATACAAATTAGACTCACCACCTCCTGAAGTGATAGGGCTGAATGGCCTGTTGGGTGGAGGCTGGAAAAAAAGGTGACATTTGTTTGATTTTGTACTGTTTGAAGTTTCACTATGATAATGCTTCAAAATTAACTTTATACAGTGTTGGTCAAAGCAAAAAACAAACAAAAAAAAAACATCACAGACCACTGATATTATTAGAAGCACGTTTGGTGGACTCACCAGTCTGGAGTTGTAGTTGTGTGATTTAATAGGTGAAGTAGAAACTGGGCAGTAGATCCTCTTCTCTTTCTGCCGCCTGTTGCAGAACCATACCCGCACCACTTCCTTTTCCATTGATAACTGCTCTGAAATGAGTGTGATCTCCTCAGAATTTGGCTTGGGATTCTGAAAATGGAGGTATATTGTTAAGCTTAGACCACTAAGACAATCAAATCAAATCAAATCAAGTTTATTTGTCACATGCGTTGATATGCATGGTACAGCCAGCAGTGTAAAATCTCCACAGTAAGTAAAAAAAAAATTGGAATTACAAATATTTACGCCACCCTTATATATATATTAGTGGGCTTAGTGGTTATATATATATAGGCTTAGTGGTTAGCACGTTTGCCTCTCAGCACTAGGATTCCCGGTTCGAATCCCAATCTGGGTGGAGTTTCCATGTTCTCCCCGTGTCTGTGTGGGTTTCCTCCGGGTTCTCCGGCTTCCTCCCACAGTCCAAAAACATGGATAAAGGTCAATTGAATTCTCCAAATTGCCCCATTTAGAGAGCGTTTGAGTGAGTGTGTGCCCAGCGATAGATTGGTGTCCTCTCCTGGGTGTATCGGCCCAGCGCCCGAAACGTTTTATATATATATATATATATTTACAATGTGCAAATTAAAAAGAGAAACTATACAAATATGGCACTGTATGGGTAAAAACTAAAAATTGTTTTTTACAGTGGACAACCCCAACAGTCATACAGCTACCCTCTAAAATTGATCATATGGTTTTTATATACTCACATCAAGGAAGCGTTTCTCCAGTGTCAGTTTGATATTGGTCTCTATACTTGTTCTCTTTTTTCTTTTTCTGCCATATCCTTCCATAAGTGGTGGCAAGGTTGCCGGATTTGCCATCGAATCAGAGGGAGAGTTTTCTAAAGATAAGCAACATATTAGTGAAATGTTCCAGCAAGCAAGTAACATGCCATTTAAATTTCTAAAATGAATTGGAAATGTATATACCTGCGTCACTTAACCACTTTTCCAACAAAGGCTTAAGCTTGCACATGTTTTTAAAGCTCAGGTTTAGTGCTTCAAAGCGAGAAATGGTGGTTTGACTGAAGTCATTTCCATAGAGCTTTCCCATGGCCAGACCCACATCACCCTGAAAAGAGCACCATCAACGTTTTATTAATATTTGATTCCTAATCTGAAAAAGTTACCTTCTGTTAGGATAACACAGCTGATTTGAATTGTTTTTTTATGTAAAATTTAAGCACTTATGTAAAACACTTAAACAAAACAAAAAAAACGAGAGGGAGATTGTTATGATAAAATTACATCACAGCTGGGGCAAATGTTAGCGAAAAATACATTTCTGATTTCAAATTTGTTTCCTGTTTATGCAAACAAAAACTACAAACATCATAAACTCCAAGAAAAAGTTTGAAGCCTCTAAGAATGCAATTAATAATTTGTTAGTAAATTTAAACATTGGTGGCACGGTGGCTTAGTGGTTAGCATGTTCGCCTCTCAGCGTTAGGGATTCCCGGTTCGAATCCCAATCTGGGTGGAGTTTCCATGTTCTCTCCGTGTCCATGTGGGTTTCCTCCGGGTTCTCCGGTTTCCTCTCACAGTCCAAAAACATGGATCAAGTCATGTTTTCAATTGAGTTCTCCATATTGCCTGTGCATGTGTGCGTGTCTGAGCGAGTGTGTGCCCAGCGATGGATTGGCACCCTGTCCTGGGTGTATCTGCCCAGAGCCCAAAACTTTCTCCCCTGGATGGGCATGGGGAACCCCCCCGCGACCCTAATATAGGATAAAGTGGAAGATAGTGGATGGATGAATTTAAACCTTTATTTAACATAAATAATATAAATATATTTTAAATATAAAATATTTGCAAAACCATTTCTTTTATTAATACATTTTTATTATTTTTAAAGATGAATTATTGCAGATTTGTTGCAGTTTTAAAAGGTGGATTTTTAAAAAAATTCTTTCCGTACACAAGATTTGATCAAATCAAATATCTATGGTCACGCTTGTTTGATTCTCCTCTTCGTGATACACCACACATTTTTAATAGGAGACAGACCTGGATTGCAGACAGATCAGTCAGGTTAACCCAATCTATGTCAACAAATCTGTTGTAAACCCTGCAGAATGAGGCTAAGATATTTATGCAGTAAAACTTGATGGCAAGATATGGTTCTCTTAAAAAACACTATAAGCCTTTGCGTTATGTGATATAAGGATATAAGATATTTAGATCATCTTTGCTGTGAGCATGGATACACCCCTATGTCATAACGTGTGTGGGTTACGGATGATCTTTCTGTTAGGTAACAAATTCTAATGTGCACCTGTTCGATCATAAAACAATTTCCACCGCGTTTTGGTCCATTTCAGATTACTTTGGGCTCAGAGAACCTGACATTTCAGCTCAAAATGGATATACAGCTTTTACTTTGCATAACATGCTTTCAGATCACATGTCTTGATGCTGTAGCAGATTGTGCTAAGTGACGGTGATTTACCTAAATTCTTCCACGTGGCCGTGTTGATCACAATAACGTGACGATTTCTCAAGCTCATTCTGCAGTGGGTTTCACCTGATTCTCTAAATCTTTTCATACTATATTCCGAAGATGTAAAAACATCTAACTTTTATGGAAAACTGCGCTGAGAAAAATTTATTTGAACTAACTGACAGAGATAAACCCATTCTGCCTTTCATTGAGTAAACCTTTGCTGGATTCTTTTTGGCACAGAATTCGGATGATCTTATCTGTTACTATAATCTTTGTTGGTGCAGGCATCTACCTTCATTGCTGAGGTGATCATACTTTAATCCATACATTTACAAAACATACAGTGTATTCTTTTGACATTGATTGGTTCATTTAATTTTCCAAAATTTTGCAGATTTAATTAAGTAATAATTGTAATATGACAATTTTCCCTCATTTGTTGGTTGGATTCGTTGGATACCCTTATAGATTTATAATTAGGTTTTCAGTTTTGTGTACAGGGCAGCACGGTGGCTTAGTGGTTAGCATGTTCTCCTCTCAGCACTAGGGATTCCCGGTTTGAATCCCCATTTGGGTGGAGTTTCCATGTTCTCCCCGTGTCCGTGTGGGTTTCCTCCCGGTTCTCCGGTTTCCTCCCACAGTCCAAAAACATGCATCAAGTCAATTTGCTCCAAATATATGAGTGCCCAGCGATAGATTGGCGCCCTGTCCTGGGTGTATCTGCCCAGCGCCCGAGACAATCTCCCCTGGATGGGCATGGGGAACCCCACCGCGACCCTGATAGCGGATAAAGCAGAAGACAATGAACGAATGAAAAATGTTTTGTGTACAAAGACAATGAGGTAAAGGATGCAGGGCCTGAAAGAAATTGTTAGATCTACTGGACTGTAATTACAAGAGTTTCTTTAGGTTAATCAGAATTCTTTTTTAAGCTTACGCCATTTACATGAGCCAAAAGAGTATATTCAAATTAGTATACGTGATTACCTGTGTAAAGCCCAGCTTGATGCGTCTTTGTTTGAAAGACTTTGCAAACTGCTCTAGTTCTTCCAGGTCATTTGGTTCATCCTGCTGTGCAGAACTCACATGCTTAGGCAAGTGGGACATGTCCAAGTGTCCATCCATGGAGGATCCAGCTAGTCCTGTGCGGCCCATAGCCTGTGTAATAAAAGACATCTATGAAAGACAACTATTTGGGCTACAACTAGAATGTATCAGCATCAAAATATTTAGAATATGAACATTTTAAATATTATGGCTTTTATAGTGTTATTTTTAAATACTGTTAATTCTAAAGTGAAAAAATACAATACAATTTTAAATTAACCAATCACACATGGTATATATAAGTATTGCTAGGTGGTTCCTCCCAACTCTCAATCACTATTTATTTCTATCGACATAACTTCTTTTTTTCCCCAGTCTTAATTGTAAAAGTTATGATGATTTTATATATATATATTTTATATATTTATAAATTTTTATATATTTATTTATATTTTATATTTTATATATATATATATATGGCGGCACGGTGGCTTAGTGGTTAGCACGTTCGCCTCTCAGCGCTAGGGATTCCTGGTTCGAATCCCCATCTGGGTGGAGTTTCCATGTTCTCCCCGTGTCTGCGTGGGTTTCCTCCGGGTTCTCCGGTTTCCTCCCACAGTCCAAAAACATGGATCAAGTTAATTGAATTCTCAAAATTGCCCCCTATAGAGTGTGTCTGTGTGAGTGAGTGTATGCCCAGCAATGGATTGGCGCCCTGTCCTGGGTCTATCTGCCCAGCGCCCGAGACGTTCTCACCTGGATGGGCATGGGGAACCCCACCACGACCCTAATAGAGGATAAGCGGGAGATAATGAATATATATATATATATATATATATATATATATATATATATAGATAGATAGATAGATAGATAGATAGATAGATAGATAGATAGATAGATAGATAGATAGATAGATAGATAGATAGATAGATATTTATATATTCAGCGATAGGTTGGCTCCCTGTCCTGGGTGTATCTGCCCAGCTGGATGGGCATGAGGTACCCCACCGTGACCCTAATAGAGGATAAGCAGGAGATAATGAATGAATGAATGAATATATATATATATATATATATATATATATATATATATATATATATATATATATATATATATATATATATATATATATGATGTTCTTTTTGGAACCATTAAATGATTACTGCCAATATCCATTAAGATACAAGCATTAAGTAAAATGCATTTGAATTTGGCTAGCATTTTAAAATAGAAATAAAACACACATTCTAAAATGTTTAAAGAAACAGTAAGACCTAATATAAGTCAGAGTTGTTTGGAATAAATATTTGGTCTCATTCTCAGAAAGTCTCCTAGGATAAGAGTATGTGCTAAATGCTGTACGTTAATAAATTGATAAAGTTTTCCTATTAATTAGACATGACTTGGGAACCATAAGAACCATATGAAATGTTAAATATGAGGAGTTTACCTGGGGTGTGAGGGCCAGGCTGGGCTGGTGTGGTAGAAGGCTTGGCTGTGACTGGGATGGCAGAGAGATAAGATTTGGTTGCAACAGTGCTATAAGAAATATAAGAACATATATGATTACTTAGTTTTTAATGTACACAGTGTTTTTAGAGTCAAACATTTATGTGCGTGTTAACCTCACGAATGGAAGTTTAAAACAATATTTCCTGATAAGAATCTCAAAAAATTAAAAATGGTGTTCATGAAGTAAATATAATTAAAATTAGGTTTGAATATTTCCTGTAGGCAACTTATACACACGTGGAGTAACATATTTACAGGGGAACTTATCTGCAGCCCCTTCTACAAACAATTTAAAGACTTCTCACTTACTAATGTTAAAATAAATCTGACAAACAAACTTCACATAGTTTATTCATTGTGGTCTTGTAAGTTTAGCTTTATACCATGTATACCACATGATCATTTAATAAGTAATTTTTTTGTATAATTTTTAAAACATTAATACACAAATGATTTTTGTAACAATTAATGAAAAAAAAATGTAAATGAATTATTACTAAGGTTAATATAATTATACTTTGTGATTAAAAAAAAGTTAGTTATTTGTAGCTAAATAAGAAAGTGATTTTTTTTTTAATTCTGTTTAATTCCAGTTTAATTCATTGTGGACAGTCTAATGGGCTGTCATTGTTATCGTCATTGTCAAGCTTCCTTTTTGTGGTCAGATACAGTAGACATTCATTCATCAAGGAAAGTGAAGGTACAAGAGTTGTAAAACCACATTTAAAATATATAATTAAATATTTTAAAGCATAAAGCAAACTATTTTAAAGTTGATGATTATTTTTGATACTTCTCATCTACTAATTGTGTATTCTATTATAAAAACATAGCGTTTAAGTTGACTATATAAACAACTAGAAACTATAGTTTCTAATAGCGTTGCCTGCAGCATTGTTCTCACTTGGCTTACTAAAGACTTAAGAGCACCATTAAAAGCTTTGGAACAGTTGTCGGGGTAATCATCAGAGAAAATCCAAACGTTTCTTAAAAGTGTTTTAAAACGTGCTTTATTTTTATCTGACAACCAGCACTGTCTATTATCGCTATTTGTGGCATCTCTTCCTCAAAAAACCAACACTATTGATGTTTTAAAATTCAGGCTACAAACAGCGTTAGTGAAAACTGACTTATCTAAATATATATATTTTTTCTTATGACTGACCTTGGTGCCCAGTCTGAGCCTGTGAGAGAAGGAAGGGTGAAGTAGAAGAGAGATGTGACCCAGACATGAGGACCAGCTGAGGGAGGGAATGTAGTGATGGCAGCTCCTGAGAAGAGTAATCACAACCCAAAAAATCAGGAACACAGAGTAGGTATTTATGCATGACCGGTTATCATGTGTTAATAACAATATGACCGTTAGTGACAGAAATAATGATAGTATACCGTAGAGAGCTGCCCTGGTGCTGCTGGTGATCCCTGTGTGAGGTGGCATGTCTTATGTGATGAGGCAGAATGGGGAGAATCATTCAGGTCCTCTGTTTTGATCTGCAAACCAAGAGAGACCAGGAATCTTAAAATCTAATATTATTTAATAATAATATAATATTATAATAGAAAATAATATAGTCTTTTAGTCAAAGACATGATGTTACCCATATTATTAATTTGATTATAATTTTTAAAAAACTAGAATTAGAATAGAATAAAAATTTTCCTTTTTGTTAAATAATATCAAGGGCCTAATTCAGGTTTTTGTAATGTAAGTTATTAACACTAACTCTGAGCAACTACAAATTTCATGTACTTTGTCAAAGTACTTTGCAAAATTCGAATATATTATGTTAATGTGAATCTAGTCAAGTCTTTTTAATTTCTCTGATTAAACTGCAAATTAATATATATTAAACAAAATAAGTGCTATAAACAGGATACTATAATCTTTAGCTTGGTTTGCTATAGCTAAGATAAACCAAATTAAATTGTTAACATTAAAATAACCAAAAAAAGAATAAAAAATTTAAAGTACTCTGACCTATTTACCACTTCTATATTTATATGTACATTAGGCAGTTACTTTTATTTAGAGCGAAATTTATAAATGTGTCATTCTTTGTGTACAAAGTATCACATGTCTACAAATCGAAATATGTCTTCTTTTCATTGTAGAAATATTAAGTTAGATTCTTCTCTGAAACGGCTGGTTTTCTTTCTTTATGACTGAATATACAGTTTATTTAGAATTGCTGTAATACTACAATGTTGACCACCTAATTATGGTGGAGTTTAAGCATTTCAGGACCTTGGTCAACGGCTTGTTATTCGAAGCATGTCTGAGCTGGGGCTTGAACCATCAACCCGCTGTTTGGTAGTCCTGTAACCACTGAGCCACCACTTCCTCAATTCTGTTTTACCATTGGATTATAATCGTGTGTGCAGGTGTCGGTTTGTACATGTGCGCCTATGTGCGTTTAAAGCAAGGCTGTCAAACTAGTTCTACAGAGCTAAGCTGAAAAACATTCCTTCCCAACCCTCAGGCTAGGGCCTATGCAAATGGGAACCCGAGGCTAGTTCCTGTACATGCAACGCAGTGCAGTTTTATTCATATCAGAAGTTGAAAAGGCAGATGATATATAGAGCTAATTCTAATTGACATGGATTACATAGCAATTCATAAAATTCCCAAGTTAAAAGTTCACAGCGAAACAATCAGAAGAGGCTGACTGTATGAGATATGCAGGCTCAACATATCAAGGCAATAATGAATTATTAACAAGTATCATATTTACCTGCCGTGTGAAATCAAGGCCATTTTGTTCAATATCTGTAGAAAGAAAGGAATTGATTTAAGTCATCACATGAATGAGAGACTTAGAATTTGTGCATAAAAATAACTTTGCCTCATTCTAATCAGCATCACACAATGTTATTTAGTTCATTCTTTAACCATATCGGCCCTCCCATGAGAGGTTTCGGGACCCTTTGTCCTGAATGAATCATTATTGTGCTCTATGAGTCTGAGTTCAAAGGTTGTTGGGGGCCAGGTAATCTATCTTGATTTGAAATTCAAATAAGCTTGTGTTAGGCTGTGGTTAGCGCATCAGTGCTTGCTCATCCCGCGCTATGGAAATCGGCCCTTCTCCCAGAGCCAAACTTCCAGTATGGAAATAAAGCACCCATGCAAATTGGCATGTATCTATGGCAACCTTTTACAGGCCCTCATATTTGAATGTTTACAACCCCCCAGGTGCATCGCTCACCTCATTCGTTCTCTAGGTCTTTATCTTTTTGTCTCACATAAACAACGCGACACAATGGAATCCAAAAGTCGATGCTTTCTGCTAAGAACTTGTGGCTTTTGACGTTTGAATACCGAAAACAACAAAAATACCATCATTGTATAGTTTTCTGGTATCTAATAACTTACAGTAAATAAGAACCGAATGCTGTGTACTTACATAAATGAGTAACATTGTTGTACATTGTCGTTGACAAATACATTGTCGTTAAAATGGTGTCAATTTATAGTTTATAGATGGGACAACTTGTAAACTTGTAAACTTGGGACTAGGGCTGTATTTCGGCATGTATCATACTGTGATCAAACGCATGATGATACACATTTTGATCATGTTGTAGATATCATTAGCATTTACAGTTACAAAATTTGATGAATATTCATCAATTATGAATTTTTAATAAAAAAATGTTATTAGTATAAAAAATTATGGAATTACCTTGTTTCAGTTAATCAAACGTCAGAAAAAAATTTAACACATTTTAAAACTGTCTTTGGCATATGGCCATCTATAAAAATATTAAGTTTTTAATATAGCCTTTACTATAAACACCTTAACACTAGTGTTTAAAATATTTAACAATATTACAGGGCTTATTTTGCACCTAGTCATTTATATACTATTAATTCACAGAATCATTTTTAATAATTAAGCGTATTATTTATCGTATCTTTTAAACTGCTAACCCCTTCAGGTATTCAAATCACTTTGGATTGACCCTGAATACGCAATAATACGGGGTAACATCGAAATGATTTGGTTCATTACAGTAACAACTTTTAAGAAAAACAACAACCAAAGGTTTTAAGGGATTAAACATGAAAATTGTTTTTGCCTTCCAAATAGTTTGGTCACTGATGGCCTTCTGAAGTAGACCCGCGATGCTGAAAAAAACAAAACTGTGCTTTGACTCTACAACACTAAAAGGTTATGAACCCAAAACAAACAGCGGGTTTAGACGGCCCCAAGATAACAACAAAGAAATAACGGTGCGCATGCGGGGCCTCGGGGATCAACTCAGTTTTTATTCTCTTTTGTTTGTTGCGTTTTCTACCACACAAACATTCAGCATTTCACCCCAGCAACAACAATCATATAATAAAATACAGCGTAGCTGAATAGATATAGCTAGATATGAGTAAATAGTCCTTCCCGCCTTAATTACAATTCATTGCTCATGGTTTCTGGTCATGATGTGAAGGTATATTGTGTAAGAAGGGATGGGTTGTGAATAGTTAAATCTATAATTAGAAAGGTCGTGTTTGTGAAATAAAAATAAAAAGTTGTTCACTAAACTAGACATATGTTAATATATACTAAATATACTATATACTATACTATATACTATACTTATATACTAAAACATAAGGTTAACACCACTCACTTATATATGTACCATATAAAGAGTTTATAAAATAACTATGCTCACACACAAAGGAATTTTTCCTCCACACACATTTAACCCATCCAAGCAATGACACACTCACATACACACACACACACACACACACACACACACACACACACACACACACACTCTCTCTCTCTCTCTCTCTCTCTCTCTCTCTCTCTCTCTCTCTCTCAGTGAACACACGTGTCCGGGAAGCAATTGGGGTTAAGTACCTTGCACAAGGGCACTTCAGCCATAATACTTGGTGTGACTGGGAATAGAACCAGGGACCTTCAGCTTATGACCCCCCCACCCATATTTGCACCATATTGAAAAAAAGTATTTAGACACTATAGGTGTTTCATTTGGTTCCATCCTTACAGTTATATAAAATCAGACACTCTTCTAACTTTGTGGGAACTGTTTAACTGTAACCTTTGACTATATGCCTGTGTAAGCCAAACAAGGCATAGTTGGGTGATTATGGCATGAAAAAACTTTAACCCAATAAGGCACATCTAGTGCCCGCTGCATACATGGCACCCTGAGAGCAATTGGCTTTAGGTACCTTGCCCAAGGGCACTAAAGCCATAGTACATAGTGCATAAGGACCTGGAACCTTCAAGTTATAATGTTGGTTCCTAAAACACAAGCCTATGACTGCCAAAAAGTCAGAATTCCCAAAAGTGTATTCATATGTGATATTTTATTAACTGTACTTTCCTTAAAATAATTATTAGGCCTGTAGAAATTAATATTGCACCACGTTAATCAATCATTTATTGATTAAAAAAATATGAAAATGATTATAATAGATTTTTTTTTCTTTTCATTGTGTATTGGCCTTGTTTTGATTTTGGTTTCTGTATCTGTTAACCTGTTGATCTTAAATTCAATTCATAATTTTTATAGCACATTGTAAAAAAATCATCATATAAGTGAATTGAAATGAAGCAGCCTCACAATAATTCTGATGCTGACCCAAGCATGAAAATCCCTTATTCATCAAAATTGTATCATCTGGTGTAAATTTCATATAACTTTCACCTATAACTATGATATGACCATAATACTGTGTATTATAAGAACAATGTCACATTCATTACATTGTGCCCTCTTGGAATTTAGGTTCCTCATTTCATCCCCAGTCTTCCGTACTGAGGTGAGTGAGCGTGTGTCAGTACTGCCTGAGGGAATGAACGCCTCACTGCAAACAATCCATCAGCCACACGCACACCCCGAAGCACACACACATCCAGGATGTCCTTCAGAACACCTTTTCATACTGGAGTCATTTTCTGGTATATGTTTAACAAAATTAGAGCACATTATTTGCAAACCGTATTATACACTAATAAATTATAACATGGTTTAGTTTTATAAAGCTGGATGTAAGCAACAGTGATAACTCATTTTGATTTTGATAGTCATTAATTGCTTAAAAATCATTTTAGAGTTACAGCACTAGACAAAATGTTACATATTTTGTATGCACTAAGATGTGCCTTAAATGAGCTTAAATATTGAAAAGATAAACGAGAGTTGTGGTAAAACCCTAGGGTCAAAAAACAGTGGTGGTGTGATGCTGTTGTTACAGTTGAGCATGTCATTAAGGGTTTTGCGCAGACCTGCCTGGCAAGAAGACCATGACAGTCAAGACAAAGAGCAGAACTCACTGGTCAAAACCACAAACGGCTCTTAGCGTAGACACAAGGAAGCTCACGCTTTTCTTGCCAATCTCTCCCAGCTGATCAAACCATTCCCAAAGACAACTCCAACACAACACACTCAGCCATAGAAATACATTTTCAAAGCAAATCCTCTGTACATGAATTCCATCATAATAATTTCACTTAGTCTCACTTAGTTTTTATTAGTATTTGCAAAACAGCATGTCTAAATAATAAACACCTGTTACTCAAGTATAAAGAAATGACAAAAAGATATAAATTTCTGTTTCTAATTTTTTTAAATGCCTTTTTATACACTTTATATGATTAGTGTAGTCATCATGTAATAATCAGTACCCAGCGTTTTTCCAACCCAGGAAAAAATGATCAAAGCTGTCTTGTGAAACATAGTAATACATTTTAATTCCCGAACACCTGAATATCTGATTAATTATGAATATGCATCAGCCCTGAGCCTTACCTGTGTGCTCGTGTTGAGGATCTCGTTGCTCCACTGCCTCTGTGCTCATCTTAATATCTGTAATGATAAATATAGCTGATTTTCCTACAGGATCACAACTTTATGTGCACACAGGGGCAATTCATGGCCAGGTCAGGAAAATGAACTTGAGGTTTTATTCTAATGGGTCTGACTTTCAAAAGGTCGCCTTTATGTAAAGGGCTTGTTGTAATATTCATAAGGACTAAGGGGTTCCCCGTACAGAGTTCTGCCTCTTGCTGTCAGTCGCTCGGGTCCTCCTACCTAATCTCTTTTAGTCAAAAACATTTAAATCGCTCAATATGCTGTCGAAGCAAATAGACCACATGCGAGATATGATACTGTGCCACAGAAGAAAATATAAAGCACAATTTACTTGGATAATCCTGTTGCTTATAACTTCTGGAGTATTTCTAAGTAATTTGAAGAAGTTTACTCACCGGAAGGAGATGACGATGGAGTTTTTTTCCCTGTGTTTCTTGTTTTTTTTTAAGATCATGAATGGAAGAACAAACAGATGAAGTTACAGAGAAAACTTCAACATTTGGCAGAGTGGGTTCAGGCAGAAGTATTCACGTTTTTCACGATCCCACACAAGCTGATAGACAGGTGATTTGCATAAGGCCCATGGCGCGTCCTATCCAGACGCACTCTATTTGCATAAAACAACATGGGGGAGACACTGATCTCTGGTGAGTGTGTGTTGCTTTTCAAACTTAAAATGTGTCGTTTTTTTTTTTTAAAAACACGCCTCCCGTGTTTATGTTGACACAGAAACAGGCTTGTAAATACTTTAAAGGGCTGATAACATTGATAAGTTAGCCAGTGTAGGATTAACTTGTGTTAGCTGGAAAGTCAGCTTTCAGTTCACTATAAAATCATGTAATCATGTTACTTTGCATTATTATTATTATTATTATTATTATTATTATTTTTATTATTAATCTCATGGAAATGCCCAAAAAAGCTTTATAGTTTAAAGAAAAGCAAAGTTTATAGTTTATCACTATAGTTTTTTCTCGCTCATGTTTCTTAAGATGAACAGTGCTACAGTCCATTTTACTCTGTTTTCATTATGACATTATTTAAAAAATACATTTATTTTCAAGTGCTAAATAGTGACTATTTTAATGTGACTTAATTATAAGAAAAAAATTGAGCTCTATATTAAAGTCTAAATTATCCTTACTTAAATTTACTGGGCTTTTCTTAGATGTTACAGACATTGTTGACTCTACAGTCTCTCTTAGCTTACAACATTTATAAACATAATATGAGGAAACAGTAATATAATCAAAACCCATGTTCATTTTGCATCACATTTTGCTGTTTAGAAAATTCATTCTAGAATCATGTGAATGACGTTATCACATCTTTACATGCATTAACAGCAGATGTAAATATGGCAAGACAATACTGATTTACCACTATACAGTTTTATGCAAAGGTTTCGGCACACATAATCAAATTCTATGATATACTGATTTTCCAAGTAATTTTCGAAGTATTATTTAACACAGAAAGCTAACTTCTGCACACTTTAATGCCCAGTTGTTTTAATACTTAACAAAACATATACAATATTCAGAAAGATTTTTGCAGAAACAACATATTTATGTATTTTATATATAAGGGCAGTGTGGTAGCTTAGTGGCCACCACGTCCGGCTCTCAGTGCTGGGGATTCAGGTTTGAATTCCGATCTGGGTGGAGTTTCCATGTTCTCCCTGTATCCGCGTGGGATTTCTCTGGGTTCTCAGGTTTCCCACCACAGTCCAAAAACATGAATTGACTTCTCTAAATTGTTCTTATAAAGTGTGTGTCTGTGTCAGTGTGTGTGTCAGTGTGTGTGTCAGTGTGTGTGTCTGTGTTAGTGTCTGTGTCAGTGTCTGTGTGTGTGTGTGTGTGTGTGTGTGTGTGTGTGTCTGTGTGTGTGTGTGTGTGTGTGTGTGTGTGTGTGTGTGTGTGTGTGTGTGTGTGTGTGTGTGTGTGTGTGTGTGTGTGTGTGTGTGTGTGTGTGTGTGTGTGTGTGCACTTTCCTAGTGATAGATTGGCGCCCAGTCCAGGGTGTATCTGCCTGAAATGTTCTTCCTTGTATTAAACTTGTCGTATTATTATTAATTTTTACCTGTAAAAACGTTCAGTGGCAACTTTATTCAGTAATTTTGTATGTTTATGCATTTATTATTAATTTATTATTCATTCAATATTGTCTTGAATTCAAGGGACAAACATTTACACACTAACGAATAATCAACACAAACTGTGTAGGACACAACCACCTAGACCTTTGAAATGTAGAAGATGTCAGACTAACCAATTAAAAATCTCTGTTTTGTTGTAATTTTTAATTTTTAATTATCCTTTCAGAATTTGGCATTTTTAAGCAAATATATTGAGACACCTGCAGGAACAATTGTGACATCACATTCGAATTTGCAGCTAGAACTCAGATATTCTGATCTTCTGTCCTAATTTTAATGTTTTTGTGGAGATTTTAAGCCGCTCACCCAGAAAATCAATTGTGAGGTCAGACACCGTTATCGGATTAAAGAACCAGGCTTATAATCTCTGTTTATTCTAAATGTGTTTAATGGAGTTAAGGTCAAAGTTCTTTCCAGTCTTGTTAAATTCCTCTATACTAAACCCACCCAACCCTGTCATGCCAGAACAGTTAAAGGGGATTCCCATACTGTTTTCACAAAGTTGAAAGCTAAAAATTACCCAGAATGCACATGTAAGTAATTAATATTACACACCTGTGGCAACGAAACTATTTAATTATTAAGAGGTGCATTCCAATTTTTCCCCCAATGAAAAAAGTATTATTCTAAGCATTTAAATTTTCATTTTATATTTTTAATGGCTGGTCTGATGTTATAGGATTGATTAAAATCCTTTTTTCACACAGCTATTTTACTGCAACACTGCAAGTTCAAAGCTCAAAACAAGTGTTTAGAGAGGTATTCTTATTTTTTTTAAATCCCATTTTTCCCAGTCTTTCATTCCATTGCTCTTCATGGGCAAATTTTTTCTGTCCATCTGACTCGCTTGTTCAGATGTTCCTTTGTGGTGAGGAACATCTGGGTTTCCTCCGGGTTCTCCGGTTTCTCCCACAGTTCAAAAACATGGATCAAGTTAATTGAGTTCTCCAAATTGCCCCATGTAGAGTATGTTTGTGTGAGTGAGTGTGTGACCAGCGATAGGTTGGCGCCCTGTCCTGGGTGTGTCTCCCCGGCACCCGATACGTTCTCCCCTGGATGGGCATGGGAAACCGCACCGCGACCCTAATAGAGGATAAAGCGGAAGATAATGGATGAATGAATAAATTGTTACCCAAAAATGTTTTGCTATCTTTCAGCCCTCTCCTGCATAGTGGGGATTGGTTATTTTAATTCTCAGAGAGCTTGGTTACTGTTTAGAGACGTCCATGGATGCTGATTGTTGGTACAAGGTCTGAGGAGAATTTCTAAAGCTTGAAATTTGCATCACCTGGCCTTTCCTAACAAAGATTGTGAACAGGTCATTGCCCTAAAAAGCAAATCAGGGCCTGAAACTCTGGTAACTTAAAGTTTAAAACTTGAAACCTCCTGTACGTCTGCATATTGAGTGATTCTTTTTCTATTTCTCTACAATTTCTCTACATAAGACCAATAATTTACCAAAATCTTTTTATCTGTAACTTTATGCACATTGTAGCTCAATTTCTTCTCCCTATTTAACTACCAGGGTAACAACGTATAAAAAAATGGCAAGGGGTGTCCAAACCATATAACTATATTCTGTAAGTAGTAATATTTATTTGCATTTATAATTTTTATGATAATGTATGAATGCAGGGCACTAAATATCTCAATATATAAAATACAATTAACATTTATTTTTTTAAATTACAGATTCTTACTAAGCCAGTTTTTTTTCTACCTGCTTTGTACGTTTCGCTCTGGTTCAGTTACATTGTTTAAACAGGATATCCTGAATATGTAGCTCATGCCCGAGGCCTGCTGTCACGAAGCATCTGTGTGCAGTTTACACCCAGCGAACACTAGAGGGCAGAGTTCAAAAGGAAAACAGCAACGACAGACACAGGAGAAAGACCTACATACTGTACATACAGCCATACACACAGTTTTGAGATGGCCTTTATTTTATTCATGGCTACATTAATGGTAGGCTTTGTGTCTGATATCAGAATGACTGAACCAGAAATGTTGCTCTTATCAGGTTGGTACATCGTTCAGGTTTACAGACAGCGTGTAACTCATATTTTCAGTCATAACAAATCCCATGTCTGGCCATGTTTGCAAAATATCATCAAAACACATTCCATGCATTTATCAATAACGAATCTGCCTTTAATTTGACTTATTATTATTATTATTATTATTATTTTGCTGCACAGAGTTTCTGGCACTTAGATACAAAACATAAATTTATATATATATATATATAGCGAGTGGCTTAGTGGTTAGCATGTTCTCCTCTCAGCGCTAGGGATTCCCAGTTCGAATCCCCATCTGGGTGGAGTTTCCATTTTCTCCCCATGTCTGCGTGGGTTTCCTCCGGGTTCTCCGGTTTCCTTCCACAGTCCAATAACATGGATCAAGTCAACTGAGGTCTCTAAAATATATATGTATATATATATACACACACACACATGTTTTGTTACAAAACATATAATCTTAGTGACTTTGAGGTATAACAGACAATAGTGCAATATTGATGTGTTACTAAGGTGTCAACTCTGTATTGAAAAGAGTCTGCCAACTTCATTTTCTACAATGATAATGGTTCCTCAGTGATTGACGGCTGGAATACTTCAGCAAACAAGGACCTCTATTGAAACAAATTGATGACAGTCATTGCAGTCAATACACTTTTAACTTGTGTGTCAATAGTGCACTTCACAGAGGTCTAAGCCCCTAGGTCAAGTGCAGCCCTTATGATTTCTCTGGCTGTTGCTTAGTAATTTACTAACCTGATCGTTTGATGGTATTTGGCTATAGGGATTCTTGCTTTACTTCTGCTTTTATCGCTGACTGATCTGTTATAGCATGATGACGGTTAGAGGCTGTTAAGTGATAAATTGCCTTTGAAGAGTATTTAATAAGATTATGATGATATAAGGTGGTAAAATTAGTCTTACTGAGTGCAATATTGTTTCATATGGGTCTGTCCTTTACATATAGTCTTTTTTATGGTTTCACACATCAAACTATTGTGTGTAAAACTTTATATACTATCAAAGATTTTGAAAGTCATGCCAGATTAACTAAATAACTCATAGTGAATACATTCATTATTCATTTATTATCTTCCGCTTTTATCCTCTAGCCGTGGTGGGTTCTCCATGCCCATCCAGGGGAGAACGTTTCGGGCGCTGGGCAGATACACCCAGGACAGGGCGCCAACCTATCGCTGGGCACACACTCACTTACACACACACAGACACACTCTATATGGGGCAATTTGTTTTTGGACTGTGGGAGGAAACCGAAGAACCTGGAGGAAACCCACACGGACACTGGGAGAACATGGAAACTCCACCCAGATGGGGATTCGAACCGGGAATCCCTAGTGCTGAGAGGAGAACATGCTAACCACTGAGCCACCGTGCCGCCACATAGTGAATACATGATACTGAATAAATATGAACTTAAAGAAATGTCAATACACGACAGTTACCTATATGTGCAATGCAGATTGAACAGGAGGTCTACATATAGACAGATAGATCGATTATTTATTGATCCCAAAGGTAAATTACAAAATATAGAAACTCTGAAAAGAAAAAAATGTTTTAAAGAAGTTTGTTTGAGTACGGGCGGCACGGTGGCTTAGTGGTTAGCATGTTCGCCTCTCAGCGCTAGGGATTCCCGGTTCGAATCCCCATCTGGGTGGAGTTTCCATGTTCTCCCCGTGACTGCGTGGGTTTCCTCCGGGTTCTCCGGTTTCCTCCCACAGTCCAAAAACATGGATCAAGTCAATTGAATTCTCAAAAATTGCCCCATATAGAGTGTGTCTGTTTGAGTGAGTGTGTGCCCAGCGATGGATTGGCGCCCTGTCCTGGGTGTATCTGCCCAGCCCCCGAGACGATCTCCCCTGGATAGGCATGGGGAACCCCACCGTGACCCTAATAGAGGATAAAGCAGGAGATGATGTATGAATAAATTTGAGTATGGAGTTAGTATAATGTGTGTACATGACACTGATTCAGTTTCCAAACCACTTTAAATACTTTACCTTTTTTATTGGAACATGGTTACCTCAACCCGAGTGTAGCTGCTGATTCATTTATTACAGAAAGCCTTTAACACATTGCTGTTTATCTTCTCCCTTTGTTTACTTTTAAGGCTGTTTTCATAGAGTATTGCTTGTACCTATTTGAATTGGTGAATGGTATACACCACCAGATTATGCTCAAATTGCACCCCTCACATCGGTTGATTTTCTCCAACTGTCAACTCGAACTGACAAATATCTGCAGACGAGTCAAGCAGTGCAGACTCTGACAGTCTGAATATGACATTAAGGCTTTAATCAGGGTAACACTGGACTAACATAAGAAACAAGCTCCATGGCTATTTATGCCGTTCATCATCATTTCTCTTCCCAAAATGCTGACAGTTTAATTTCAATACATCTCACTATTGCACCAGGTTGACAAACTGGAAACTTTAACTACATGTTTAGGCAGCAGTACACTGTGGTGCTTTCACGGGTGAATTACAACCTGTAATCGAGCAAGTATGTGCACGCAGAGAGGTGGATGTCACAAAGGAAATGAAGACATTAGCAATAAATGAGATCATAAAAAACCAAAGAAAAGTTCTTTATTTACACTGTAGCCTTACAAGCCATTGTAAGGAAATCTAACTAAAACAAAAAACACTGCAAAACTTCAGCAGACTGTATAAATAAAACAAAAGGGTTTTCCTAAAAACACTGACATATGCATCTCTAATTGCATCATTGTCCTGTAGCTGTGTCCTTCCAGAACGAAGGAGAACCTGAGTACTTTATTTTCAGATTATGAAATCAGACATCCACAATATTATGTGCAAGAAAAAGCATGTAAACCATGATTTATCAAAGTTTCTGATGAAAACATTAAGAAAGTACAGCAAAGACAGCTCACAAAAGCAGCTCCTTTAAAGCCTAATGCTGCAGTCTATTGCTAAGTAGTGAAGTTGAATCTCCCTGCCATACTGTATGTTACATACCGACACAAAGACGACTGTTCACAATTAATCACATATTGATATGGAAATGAGATAATTAGTCAGGGTTCTAATGACATATTGTGCCAAGCTTTGTGTGCCAAGCCCTCGAATATATTAGCAATAAATAGGCGACAATGAAAATGGGTCTTAGCTGCCAGTGTAGTGCCTCTGTTACATGTCTGAACACATTTCTTAACTCTCTACAGAAAGAACAATGTACACAAATGTATACAAATGTATACAACATACAGTGCTGCATGTTCATCTGTTAGGAAAAACTGTAACTGTCACAGTTCACAGAAACAAATCAACTTTTAAACTAATTATATGAAATACCTCTGTTGTAAATGTAAATTAAACCAACAAATGTTATTTTCTATGATTAATAACTTGAAACCTACATTTAATTTGGAAATGTAACAATTATAACACAAAAAATGTACAAATACCAATAAACGATAGAGCTGGAAGATATGACAAAGATATTCACATAGATAATTAATAAGTTGGAAAATATTTCAGGTACTGCCATGTATTTTTAATAAAGTATTCATTACTCTATAATATACAGTATTACTAGAATTTATTGCGGAAAGTTTGCAGTCAAAGTCGGTCACCTGCACACCTGTGCGATGTGATGTGACAATAAATGTGAGTTGATTTAATAATTCCTTAATAATTCATCATATTGTTATGTGCATTTTATTTACTCAAAAGATTATTCAAATCCAAGACAAAGATTAGTCCTGTGATACAAAATTCCTTCCATCCATTATCTTCCGCTTTATCCTCTAGTAGGGTCGCGGGGGGGTTCCCCATGCCCATCCAGGGGAGAACGTTTCGGGCGCTGGGCAGATACACCCAGGACAGGACACCAATCTTTCGCTGGGCATGATACAAAATTGTTTTATAAAAAAAATTATGTTGATATATTTGTCATGTTATCCAGCTTTACATATAATACAAAATCATACCAAACAAGCACAAAAATGGCTACACTAGATAAAAATAATTTTTATAAGACTTTCCCTATATTTTTTATAAAACACAAACACTAATGTATTTTTAAGATCAACTGTAAAATTAAAAGAAAAAGCAACACAGAGATGCAAAATAAGATCAAACAAACTGTCTAAGAGGAGAATCACCCAAATATAACCTGTGTTGCTTAAATGACAACCTACACTGAGGTTATCTTGTGATAACAGCATAAATAAAATGACTAAAGGCAAAATATTCTATTAGGCAACAAGTTTTAGCTATTTAATTAACAGATCAGCACTCTGTCTGACAATTATTATTCAAAACTAAGACAAAAGTATTACCACAAACATTAAGACTATTTTTCGTTCATAGTCAAATCCAGCATCATTAACCGTTTCGGGCATTTCACATTTATCTTTTAGCAATAACTCATTCATTTTCTAAACAACCCATTCTAATTAGGGTCATAAGTGGGGAGTGAGTGGTACTTACAGCCTATCCCAACACTCAATAAGTAAAGGGAAGGAAAACACCCTGGCCAGGCAGATACACACACAGTCAGACAAACATTTACAAAGTGGGGCAAATAGTATTAGGATGTTTATAGAATGATAAAGAATACGTACCCATGCCATGATTCCATGGCAAATAATTAAAGGTTGAATAAACATTTTTTTTCTAAATGCTTATGTGCGGTTGAAACATTTCAGGGTTCAACTGACTGAAATTCCAATATTCCAAAGCTTTTACATTTCACAGTGTAAGAGGTAAGTGCTAGACACAGCTTGTAAACTGCTCAGTCAGTATGTGTATTTAAATATATTTGATAATCTGTCATGACAGAGATCTGAATTCTATTCTAAATTCCTAGCTGCCTTCTGTGATTTCTTAGAGAATCCAAATAAGACGCTGCTGGTGCATCTCTCTGCCTTCGAACTAAACTGCATCATATAAAAAAGCAAGCTTATCTTTGATTGTAGTGTTTATATTTTGATACATTACAAATAGCTGACAAGATAATTTGAACATATTGTTCATATTGCCTTTGAAACTTCAAACATCACTAATGAGACGTTGAAACAAAGCCCTACAAACAGATTAAAGCAAAGCATGTTTAGTGCAGTAGTTGCAACTCTAGTACACCACCACAGGCACTGATTGTGTCTGATGTGTGGAAAGTCAGATTGGTGATTTATACTGGCTGCAATAGCAGGGACATCTACTGGTTGAAGGCTCCAGCATTATACATCGGGGGGAAAATAGAGGGTGGACTGTGGGAACGTAACCTGTGGCTCAGGATCCCGACTATAAGGGTGAAGGTGTGAAAAAATAGATTATTTACAAATACCAACAAAACACCATTATTTTTCAAATACCATTATCATGGTTATAAGTTTTTTATAACACATGATATATTTTTAAACCCTGAATTTAGCACTTTGAGATTTCTTTACAATTTAAGTGCATTATAAATAAAATGTATTATTATTATTGTGAACTTAATACAAATATAAATTTGTCACAAAGGACATGTCTACTGTCAAGGCATGCTTTTGTGTTTTCTTTTTACAGCAAAAAACGTCCTTGTTGTTTGTTAAATCTATCTAATAATACTATTCAGTTATTGAGTGCCACATGCCTCAATGCTGATATGATGATTTATTTCATGGTGTTTGGTTTCATTTGGAGAGGTGGATTTAATAAGCCATCCTGTTTTAAATTAAGACTAGAAGCTCACTGTTTGGACATGCTACTCGAATCTATTAATGATTAGTTAGTTACAGTTTTCCCCTCAAGGAAAAGCAGCATTTAAATACAAAACATAAACCTGACTGTAACACATCAACCGAAAATCCCCTGACTGTAAAGGCAGTGTAGTATTTTAAGAGTATTGAGTAAAGTTACAATCATCCATTTGATAAGTACATAGAAAACAAGGCACCTCCTAAGGCAACGGTACACAAAATGTACTTTTCTAGCTTAATCGGACGTCTCAACCCATTTTATTCCTTTTTTAGATTATTTCTAATAGGTTACCTAATAAAACGTTAGCAGAAGGCATACTTTTATCTGGACATGGCTTGTGTAGGGAAGAATTGTTAGCTCTCCTCATCCCACATACACAGTTGCTTGTGGGATGTGTAGAAGTCAAAGCGGTAAGCCTTGCTGCAGCTCCTGATCCCACAGCGGTATGGGCTTGGCCCTCGGCCACGACAGTACTTCAGTGAGCACGGATACCACTCCAACCTTAGAGTGTAGCTACACAGGCACGGCAGCCATGCATCTGTTGTAGAACTACAGCTCTGTGCCACTGCACCCTCGACATCTTCAGGAAACACCTTGAATATTGACCGATCAACACCTGTGCACAGACACAGAAAAAAATAACAGTAAGAATACAAAATAAAGCAAATAGCATATTACCATGTCATTTTAATAAATATGATCAATTGGTAAACAGGATTATGTTATATTGTTGTTTTATGTAAAGTATAAATTAACCAATGGTCACGGTGGCTTAGTTGTTAGCACTTTCGCCTCTCAGCACTAGGGATTCCCGGTTCGAATCCCCATCTGGTTGGAGTTTTCATGTTCTCCCCGTGGGTTTCCTCCCACAGTCCAAAAACATGGATCGAGTGAATTGAGCTCTCCAAATTGCCCCATATAGAGTGTGTTTGTGTGAGTGAGTGTGTGCCCAGTGATAGATTGGCGTCCTGTCCTGGGTGTATCTGCCCAGCGCCCGAGACGTTCTCCCCTGGATGGGCATGGGGAAACCCCCCCCCACGACCCTAGTAGAGGATAAAACGGAAGATAATGAATGAATGAATGAATAAATCAACCAGTTAACCAGAATAAATAGACTGAGGGAAAACAAAATAATAGCAAAAAAGGCCACCAGGTACAAATCTCATTGGATTCTAAAACAACAGAATATGAGAGGGAAAATATTATTACATATATTATCACTGTTGTGATTTGGTCACAAACATGAGCCAGAGAGTTGTTATTTGCGAGAGCCATTTGTTTAGCAGCAAATAAACCACTATATTTATGTAATTATTTAATTCCAAATTGTTTGCTTTATAGTGTGTGTGTGTGTCTATGTGAGTGAGTGTGTGCCAAGCGATAGATCGGCGCCCTGTCCTGGGTGTATCTGCCCAGTACCCGAAACGTTCTCCCCCACGATCCTAGTATAGGATTAAGGGATAATGGATGGACGGCACTACAGTAAAATGAGAATACAGCAATTAAGTGTTTTAATATTCCTTTGGTTTAATGTTTACTTGACGAGCTTGTCGTCTATAAATTGTAATAGAAAAGCATCCTATTCTTTATCCTAAATAAACCGTTACACAGCAGAGGGTAAAACCATGTATAACACCTTTAGAGCTTCGTAATATGTTGATCTATATAAAAGCTTTTTCCATCTTAACCCAACAATTCCAGACCGGTGTGACCCCACGATGATTGTGTATCTTAGCAATTTATTGTTTAACACTGGAACAGAGGTCTAAGAATCAAAATACATAATGATAAATAATGTATGATGCCATTGATTTTAAAGCATCAGATTACCCAGTCCTAAGGTTCTTTCAAAAACTGACCTTTTTCTAGCCAGTATTTTACATCCTCCTGTCGTGTGTACACGATGTCCCTGGCATCCCGGCACACGTTGTGAACGTGCGAACTGAGGTGCCAGGATAGACTCAGATTTACTGCCATGTTCATACTCATCTCCTCCAGGCCACGTTTCTCCTCAGCCATCCGCACGATATGAGGGTTTTTCTTAAGCATAAAGACAGAGATCCAGTACTGATCATATAAACAATCACTACTAAAATTTATTAAACATATATAGTATTTGAATCAAACACCAACCTGTCTTAGTCTGACCATGGCCTCGCTTGGGATGATCTCACCATGCTCCAGCCTGCAGACAAAGCACAGAGCTTGGTACTGCGTTTGCCCTCGCTCTGGCTCACCCAGAACCAGTGCCCTCATGATCTTCACGTGCTGAGCAAAAAAATGTAGACGTCACTATTTTTCCTAATAAAATCTGTATACAAACCTGGACAATTTATTTTCATTTTTAGTTTTTGCTACTATATTACACACTTGACGCTTTATCTATCTATCAATTTACAAAGAACTACATGCATTAAAGAATATAATGATGGATGATGTATTAACTGGAGCTAAAAGAGCTGAGGGTTGATGTATGGATTTTATTATCCATCCATCCATCCATTTTATCCTATATTAGGGTCGCAGGGGGGTTCCCCATGCCCATCCAGGGAAGAACGTCTCGGGCGCTGGGCAGATAGACCCAGGACATCTATCGCTGGGCACACACTCACACTCTATCGCTGGGCACACACTCACACACTCACACTCTATATGGGACAATTTGGAGAACTCAATTGACTTAATCAATGTTTTTGGACTGTGGGAGGAAACCGGAGAACCCGGGGAAATCCACGCGGACACGGGGAGAACATGGATTGAACACCCAGAATTGGGATTCGAACCGGGAATCCCTAGTGCTGAGAGGTGATCGTGCTAACCACTAGGCCACCGTGCCGCCCTGGATTTTATTATATATCAACATAATAAAGCAAGTGTTAAAGCTGTATGCTTTAATCCGCATCAAATTATATATTATATTATAAAAGTGTAATAAAGTAATGAAGACTGGGTACAGCTTGGTTAATAACAAACAGCATTCATTTCAACAACCAGTAACAAAAAACAGGATAAAGAGACCAGAAATGTAAAAAATGTCTGTCGTTTAAGTGTTTTTGGTTTTCAACAGCTAGAATTTGCTGTGTTTAGGAATCTATCCTCCTCTTTCCCACAAATGATGCCCTACAATCTTAAATGACATTTCTTAAATGATTTTCTAAAATGTGGTAAAACAAACATCAAACAAAAGAAAACATGCATTTCAGAGTGGTTATATCCACTCATTTTAGAGGATGCAAATGCCATGGCCAAACTGATTTGACTAATTACCTAAAAGCTGGCACCTAGACAATTCAAATAACACTAAATACTGTTGATAGGGAGATCATAAACATGTTAAAGCATGTTAAATGGTGGGTCAGAGGGGTAAGCCTTACCACATAAACACATTAGATTATTCACCAAACATCAACTCTGATGGTACAATATTTTTATTTTCATGTACTCAAGATAAACAGTACACAATATATATTTTTTAAAACAGTGAAACAATACTGCTTCTGCTGTCTGCTCAGGCTCATACAAAACCAGAAAAGCTGTCCAGGCCAAAAAAACTTCATCGCAGTAGCAAGGAAGAAGCATTTCAACAGCCAGTTAATTTCCTATAATACTTTTAAGCAGTCGCAAAACTCGCAAGCCAGACTTACTACATTACTGTTTTGTTTAAGTCTATTTATTTATATAGTACATTTAGCTATTTTCTAAACCCTAACTCCCAAAGAGCAAAGAGGGGCAAGAAAAAGCTCCATATTCTTTTGTTTTTATTAAAGAAAACCTTGTGAGGACCATGGCTCAACCCATCCTCCTCGTGTAGTTGGTCAGCGTTGATGATGAACAATAATAATAAATATATAACTATTATGTTTGTGCATATTCAAATGCGAATCTAACTAAAACCAAACATATTAATAAATAGTTGATTTAAAGATAGTTTAGGTTAAGTCATTATGTTTTGTGTTCTTGAAAATAAAAGTGCTCAAAGGTCTTCACAGTAACTTGGCTGTACAAGTACTGTAAAGTACTTCATTAAAGAATTCACACTTATAATGTAACACATTTATGTGTTTATCTATTTATGTGCTTCAGTGACACTACAGTTTAATATGGTGAACCACTTCTGCAAAGCCTCTGGTTTTAGTCAGATGCTTAAAGACAATATTGCAGAGCTGAATGAAGGGGTTGAATTGGTATGTACTTAATTCCATTACAACAGCAACCTCTATTGGCTGGTAAAGATAACATCACTCGAACAAAAAAGGATGTGGAAGGTAGTGTGTGAATTCTTTATATATTCTTATATGTCAATAAGTTGGGGTCAGGCCTCTAAACAGAGCACTTTAATTCCTCCACATAACATTATGATAATTTAAACTCATACTTAACTTGTATAAAATGATATTTGAGGTGTATGTATAATCATTACGGTTTATTTTTACTGGATTAATTTTTTTTTCTGTATGTAGTACTTCTGGTACTATAGTGTAAGATTTTACTATGAATTGCTGTACAAATCCTGACACATTCATGTAACTGATGTATGTTTACAGTTGGACTGGTGTGGTTTTAAAACTTTAAAAATTATATTGTAATGAATTCCTGGCATGCAGTACATAAAATGCACCCAGCTTTATGGGCTTGAACTAAATAAGGCAGATAAAAAGCACATGCATAAAAGCAACGAGACCAAATAAATTGAGATTAAAGAAAAGATACACTGTTTAAGAGAATCTTGGAGATTAACTATATGAGCTCCAACTGGAAAATTAGTATAAATGTACTGAAATGGAAAAACATAAAATAAGCTTTTTTCTGCTAAACTGATCTGACTTTAATTCTCTCAGGAAAAGAATGTTGCCTTAAGTTATATAAAAGATAAACTTTTTTTGTTGAGTAGAACTCAACACATCATAAAGAACATAAAGCACAATTGCTGTTTATATACTAAACTTAATTAATTATTGTAGAAATAAAATGTAAAATTTAAAAACAGCTATTAAATAATAGGGAAAAATTTTGATTTTTTATTTAAAATCTAAATCTAAATAATGTGCTATTTATAAAATAGTTGGCCAACTTTTGGTAGCTGATTTTATAAATGGTAAAATAGTAATAAAGAATAGAAAAATATAAAACACAATAAACAAATAAAGGATAAATACGTGTGTTAATATTTTTTTTTAATTATTTTTTTTACTTTATATTTATTTTATATTAATTATATTTTTATAATAATAATAATTATTATTATTATTAGGAAGTCAGACTCTATATTTCATTTCCTGAAAATGTACTAGTCCTTGATTTTAATAGTATCAACACCATCATCTCTCTTCTATATTATTATTAGTAAAATATAAATAATTAATTAGAATTATGTGTTATTTGTAGACAAGCTTGTTTTGCACTTTGTTCGCACGTATGTGTGTTTTGCTGCTGATTAGAGGTCTGACCTTTGATTGTTGTATTTAATCCCAGTGTTTCATTTAGAAATAAAACAGTAATTGTTGGACAGTTTAAAGTGTCCTTTAATTCCGATAGTTATTCATAATTCTCAAAAAAAAGTTTGATTCTGTATGTTAACTGGGTCAAACGTGCAAAGAGCATAAATGACAGAAGCATGCAGGTGGAAATTACAATAATTCATCTATTCTCTTTCTAGAAATAATTTTAAACTGGCAGGTTGTGTTGCATTAACTTGCACTGATTTAATTAAAAAACTGAATCCACAGTTTGACAGAAACTGCTTAGCTATGGCACAGCATGACAAGACAGAAACTTCAGCTTGTAGTTTCTTGTAGAAACTTTAATTGTAGTTTGAGGATGGAGCAGAAAGTAAGACAGACAGCTTAGCAGTGTCAGTGCCAGCCAAAAAAACTGTGATTATTATCATTTTAAACACAGCCTTCAAAGCCTCCATTTGTGCAGTTCTGTAATTGTTTTATTTTTCACAATTTGGGGAAGATATTAATTTTACTGAAATAAAGCAAGCAAAGTAACAACAATGAACCTTACATTGGGTGATTTAGCAGAGACATTTACCCAAAGCAACTTACAAGTTGGGGTCAAAGCACAAGGTCAGTCCTTATACAACACCCCTGAAGCAATAGAGAATTAGTCTTTGCCTAAGGGTGCAAATTGCCAACTTCTTGGTGGACTCGGGCTATTATCGGAATGTTGGATGTTTAAAACCAAACCCTTTAACCACTGTGCTGCCACACCCTCCTGTTAGGATGCATCCTGATAACCTTGTTAAAACTATGTTTGCTTTTTATTTTATGGCTAGGACATCTCACCCGGACATTAGTAAAACAATTTAACAATTCAACTCTCACTCCATAATTTTCACCACTGCTTAATTGTGGAACGATCTTCCCAACTCTAACTCTATTTGTAAGACTTGTAAGTCGCTTAGAATTTTTAAGAAACACATAAAAACACATCTCTTCCACAACCACTTGCTATTTATATATATATATATATATATATATATATATATATATATATATATATATATATATATATATATATATATATATATATGGTGTATATGGGGTTTAGTGGTTAGCATATTTGCCTCCCAGGGCTTCCCTTGAGTTTCCATGTTCTTCCCATGTCTGCGTGGGTTTCCTCTGGGTTCTCCGGTTTCCTCCCACAGTCCAAAAACATGGATCAAGGTCAATTGCATTCTCCAAATTACCCCCTATAGAGTGTGTCTGTGTGAGTGAGTGTGTGCCCAGCGATGGATTGGCGCCCTGTCCTGGGTCTATCTGCCCAGCGCCCGAGACGTTCTCCCCTGGATGGGCATGGGGAACCCCACCGCGACCCTAATAGAGGATAAGCGTGAGATAATAAATGAATATATATATATATATATTACTTGTGTTATAAGTCTTAAGATTAGGCCAAGGAGCAATTGGGGTTTGGTGCCAATTGGGGTTTGGTGCCTTGCTCAAGGGCACTTCAGCCATGGTACTTGGTGGGACCAGGATACCAACCAGGGACCTTCAGGTCACAAGGCTGGTTCCTTTATCACTTAACCAGAAGCCTACGAGTTCTCACGACTTCTACATGTGCAGTTGGGTCTATCTGCCCAGCGCCCGAGACGTTCTCCCCTGGATGGACATGGGGAACCCCACCGCGACCCTAATAGAGGATAAGCGGGAGATAATGAATGAATATATATATATATATATATATATATATATATATATATATATATATATATTACTTGTGTTATAAGTCTTAAGATTAGGCCAAGGAGCAATTGGGGTTTGGTGCCTTGCTCAAGGGCACTTCAGCCATGGTACTTGGTGGGACCAGGATACCAACCAGGGACCTTCAGGTCACAAGGCTGGTACCTTTACCACTTCACCAGAAGCCTACGAGTTCTCACGACTTTTACATTTGCAGTTGTGTGAACTTATCAAAAAATAATAAATAAAAAAAAAACCATGAAACTAAATCACGACACGGAGTCCAAACCGGAGTGGACCAGCTGTGAGTTGCTCGAGTACTCACCCGTTTGAAGTCGGTCAGGAAGGTAATGAGCGTGCCGTCGCTCTGCCTGAACTCCACGGTGATGATGTCGCGGTCACTGTCCGACTCTAAAGTCTCCTGCGCGACGTGGCCGTCGTTTAAACGCACCCGCACCTTCAGCTCGCACAGCGCGCCCAGCGCCAGCAGCAGCACCGAGGCAGCGCTGAGGCACAGCCCGCTCTCCCTCATGAGGACGGACACTCGGGAAAGTCTCGAGCACAACAATGGGACATATCGACTGAAGAACTCAGTGAGACGCGGACACTGATTCAGCGCCTCACTGTCGACTCAAAGTCCCCGCATCACCCCCACGAGCTCATCCTTCCTCTCCTTCACTTTATCCCGGCCTCGTTCTCTATTCGTTCGTCCTTGGTCGCTCGGAGCCGGTGGTTTTCACTAAATTCCTCCAGAGTATTTTTACTCCGGTGGTCGGGGAGGTGGAACCCCCCTCTCCCTGCTCCTCACTTTTTCTTCACCGTCACTTCCTCCGCAAACTTCTGCTCCCCGGGCGCCACACCGGGGGCGCAGCTCTTAAAGTCACACGCACCTCGGACGAGAACCAAGGAACCAAACAAGAACCTCAGACTTTGTTTCAGGGGCGTTTTTCGGGTTTAGAAATTCAGAGCCCTTATTCCCCCTCTGTTGCCCTTTTATAAGTGTATTCGTCCATTTTCAAACTGTTGCTACATTCATTTTGTTTGATCGTTTATTAGTAAACCATCCATCCATTATCTAACGCTTTATCCTATATTAGGTCCCTGGATGCCTATCCAGGGAAGAATATTTCGGGCGCTGGGCAGATACACCCAGGACAGGGTGCCAATCTATCACTGGACACTCACACACTCACTCACACTCACTCACACTCTCTCACACTCTCTCACACTCTCTCTCACACACACACACACACACACACACACACACACACACACACACAAACACACACACGCTATATGGGGCAATTCGGAGAACTCAGTTGACTTGATCAATGTTTTTGGACTGTCGGAGGAAACCCGGAGGAAACGCACGCGGACACGGGGTAAACATGGAAACTACACCCAGATGGGGATTCAAACCGGGAATCCCTAGCGCTGAGAGGTGAACGTGCTACTCACTAAGTACTACTTACTATACCATTTATTAGTTAACCATCCATCCATCCATTATCTTCCACTTTATCCTATATTTGGGTCACAGGGGGGGTTCTCCATGCCCATCCAGGGGAGAACGTTTCCGGCGCTGGGCAGATACACCCAGGACAGGGCGCCAATCTATCGTTGGGCACACAATTATTCACACAGACACAATCTATATGGGGTAATTTGGAGAACTCAATTGACTTGATCCATGTTTTTTGGACTGTGGAAGGAAACCGGAGAACCCAGAGGAAACCCACGCGGACACGGGGAGAACATGGAAACTCCACCCAGATGGGGATTTGAATCAGGAATCCCTAGTGCTGAGAGGCGAACGTGCTAACCAATAAGCCACCGTGCCGCCCCATTTATTAGTTATATCGGATAAAATTAAATAACATATGAAACATATGTTACATTAGTCTGTCATGGTTTTGGCTGAAATGTATGAATAAACGAACCTGAGCTTCAGCAGAAAAGCATGAATCCGATTTATGAGTCAGTCACAAATGAGACAGTTTTAACAAGGTTTTGCTTTGAAATACCGTAACATTGCAACAGTTTGCGCCTTCAGAAAAATTCTGACAGTTTATGAAAGCTGAGAAGCTTAAGTCAGCTCACCTAAAATTCAGCTTTTGGTAAATATCCTTCAAAACTAAAATTTAACATTAAAACAATGAGAAGAATCCAACCTCTAATCGTATTATACACTTTCTATTATTGAAAGTGTAGTCATTACTGGACCCAACCACACCAGACAGAAAAACACAATAAACAAATGCAGGCTGGGGTGAATAAGGAGGATACTCAGGAAAGGGTAACATACAGTTATTACATAGAGGGTAACATCAAGAATAAAAACATTCATTTATTCATTATCTCCCGCTTATCCTCTATTAGGGTCGCGGTGGGGTTCCCCATGCCCATCCAGGGGAGAACGTCTCGGGCGCTGGGCAGATAGACCCAGGACAGGACGCCAATCCATCGCTGGGCACACACTTACTCACACAGACACACTCTATATGGGGCAATTTGGAAAATTCAATTAACTTCATCCATGTTTTTGGACTGTGGGAGGAAACCGGAGAACCCGGCGGAAACCCACGCAGACACAGGGAGAACATGGAAACTCCACCCAGATGGGGATTCGAACCGGGAATCCCTAGCACTGAGAGGCGAACGTGCTAACCACTAAGCCACCATACATAATGCATTTGATTGCAAGTAATGTACATTTCCAAATAATTACAAAAAATATTAGTCTTTTTTAATGAGTCACATCAGTTATTTTAACAAAAGTATTAAGCCAAAAGTATTAAGCCAACATTAGTAATTCAGCTTGAGTTTAGTGGAACTTAATATCTGCAAAACTAATTATTTGTTTAAGATGGCAGAGCAAAGACTGTTAATTAAATAGCAGGTGGTATATGAACTTCTACATCTCCAGACAGTCAGGATTGGAGACTTAACATCAAATTCCATTTTCATCAGGCTTTACCAAATACTACCACTACCATTTTTGTCATTTTCAGCACATGCTATGGCCCATCAAAAAAAGCAATGACCTGTGCACATAAATTCCTGTGCTGTTCCTGCAGTGAAGCATTCAGAGATTGTAACCTTAGCTGGTTCTGTACCATAGATCTTTTTTTGTATGGGGTGAGCTCATGTGTCTCTGTAGTGCTTTAGACACCTTCTGAGACAAGTCATAAGGTCTCAAACTTCTTAGCATGTTAAAAAAAAAAAGTCTTATTTATAATCACATGTGCAGTTTTTAACATTCAAATTTCTGTGATCTGAATGAAATGAATGAACACAAAATGCAACAGTTAAGATTGTGTCTATAATAAAATGGTGATTTTTAATACCTTGTATTATTTAATGTGTTAAAAATGCTTTCAATGCACCGTAATAAATGATGAAATGAACATCATTGTGCGTTTGTGTGTGTGTGTGTGTGTGTGTGTGTGTGTGTGTGTGTGTGTGTGTGTGCGCGTCGGTCATCAGCGCGTCATTTTAATGTTTTTTTTATTTTACATGGTACATGTAATATTTGGGTTTATTTTACTAAACAGTAATAGTGTTTCCATGAGCAAATGTGACATTCATCATTTACTTAACCAATAACATTGATGCAAATGCTGGATTTTTATTGCATGTGTTACATTGCAAATTTACAGGAAAAGTTGTTTTGAATTTGCATCAATCACTTGTGAATGTAACTAAAGTTGCTTAAGTCAGGAATCCAGTTGTATTCTGACCATGCTATTTGGATTGTGTGTGTATTTTTTTTCCTTTGTTGACATTATTAGTTTTGTTCATGTTCTCACCTGCAGCTATGACTCTGTTGTGTTTGTGCAGCACATTTTATTGCTTCCTTTCAGCCCTCAGAAAAGAAACTTAACACAGATTAATGTTAAAATGTATACATTACCATAGCCTTCATAATAACTTTATAAAGTCTTCATTGTGATATGTAATAAAGACTGCAGTAGATGGTACCATGATTTTCTATTGAAATTAACCCTGAACACGACTGAGGCATTTTATTAATGTGACTGATTAGTATAAGTTTACTAAAAACCTGATTTAATAAATTCATCTGTAGAAAGATATACAAAAAAGCCAAAAGACAATGCAGGCTGTATAAAGTTTTATTTTAGTAATTGAAAGCTTTTTTTATGTAACAGCCGCAATATAATTCAAATGCCTACCGAAATGACAAATGATATAACTTTTATACAAAAAAAAAAAATTGTTATTATAATTGTAAATTAAAGACAAAACTTGCAAATTTCAACAATTTTTACTTTTAAATTAAGAAGCATTTTAATATGTGTTGCCACATAACGCCACATTCGTACCTGCATTTTCAAGATAAATGCCCTATCTGCTTACTGTAAATAATGATTTATTTAATGAATTAGTTAAATTATTTTAAAGTTTTCAAAAGTAACTTGTAAACATTTATATATGTACATTTAGATATGAAATTAAAAAATGGCATTAAAATATATAAAATGATGAAAAAATGTAATAAGTTTAAACATTTAACCATAAGCTGATAGAAATTATCAAATAAAATTAATTTCTCAAGTTATTAAATACAGCACTTTAAAATAAACAAGAAATGCTTGGGATTCATTTTAGATACAAGTAAGAAGATTATAATAAATTCCAAAAGTATTAAACCTTATTTGATAAACTATTTGATTATTATCTAAAATTATGTAAGTAATTAAAAATAAAATACTTTTTAAAATAAGTACAGTGGGTAAGTTATTGTACTAACAAGTAGAAAGTTTAAGTTTCAGCTCTAATCTTCTACCACACTTGAATTACTAAATAAGGATGTTTAGCCTCAGTTGTTCAAATTCAAGGACATTTACCAAACTCTGTACATAACTTTTACATCTTTACAGTCTGTACATATCTCAACTATAAAGTTAAACTTAAATAAAGTAAATAAATGAACATGTAAGCAGCTTATAGTCTTTTGCAGCTACATTTAGAAATAAGTATTATTATTTTGATATTATATCCTCATGCTGCACAGTCCAAGTGATGACCAATCTGTCAAATTTAAAATTCACTCAATTCCAAAAATCCAACTGTCCAACTTAAAAAAATGACAAAATAAGGCCTTTTCAAAATCAATAATGTGAACACACTAAATTACACTTAATTATTCTTTAGCAGCACCTTGAGCTTTCATGTTCTTATAAATCAAGAAAACAATTACATAAAGTACTTTATAAATAATGAATTATATATATATATATATATATATATATATATATATATATATATATATATATATATATACAGTATATATATATATATATATAATTTATTTAATAATAAATAATATAATATATAATATAATATAATTAATAATAATAATAATTTATTAGGTAAAAAATGAAATACCTGGCACACTATTTGTTCTTGTGTTTTTGTGTTCTATTATGAATTTGCTTAACTGATCCAACCATCAGGGTTCTTAATCAGATATACCACCCGGCTCATACTACACTACTTTATATACTTTAAAGCAGGAGCTGAGTAAACCCAGTTTTTATATTTACACATTAATATTTTATAAAAACTGTTTTCCTAAATGTTAATGGAAAATAATGCAGGGACCTCTGTGCGGAATTATGATTGGTCAACACCTAGATATTTTTTTGCTCCTATGAACTTAAGCAACCTGGTGTTGCTCTGTTAACTATTAAATGAAAAAAAAAATCATTGATAAAATAGTACAATTTTTGGCTCATTTTTAAAAGTTACACTAAATCAAAACATCAGAAACAAATAAATGTACTTTAAATAAATTATTGCTCTCTTAATGACAAGTAACATGGTATTAGTATGTACAGGACACGATGGCTTCAGTGGCTGCTTTAGACTCTAAAATTTTAACATGGCTGTTTTATTTAACATGGGGGATGAGTTATGGAGAAGTCCATCCCATTTTTAAAAACAGGCATATGGTCAATCCAGGCTTTATTTGCAGTTTGATCCTTCTGGAGAAGGGACAATAGATTATTATTATTACTACTACTACTACTAAGTATGATTATAAAGTATTCAAATATAAATTAATAAAAAAAAGATAAAATAAAATTTATAATTAAATAATAAAAAAAATATGCCTGTGATAATACCACATTAAAATCTATTGGCATAAACAAATAACATTTACACATATTCTATTAACTACTAAAAGAGACTTAACTATGTATAATGAAAATAATTATTTATTAAATAATTGTCTAAAAGTCGTGCCAAAAAGACTTACCTTTGTTCAGAGAAGTTTAGGGTTATTTATTTTTTCCTCCTAAAGTCATGCTTTCAGATTTTTTCTTCTGAGCCTGTAGATAAAATATACCATTAACAACAGCCATGTATGAACAGAAGTTTAGATGTTATGCTGTTTGTAATTTGTATTAAATGCAATGTATTCCATGCAGGTTTCTATGATATATTTCATTTACATTTAGTCATTTAGAAGATGCTTTTATCCAAAGCGACTTACTTAATTGAGAACTAAAGTCTAATTGTGAGTGTGGATGGTCCTGTATGTTAAAGTTGCCATGTTCATACCTGTGACATAGCATCATCGATCTGTTTAAGTTCTTCATAGTGATCCCGAGAATCCCGCAATGGTTGCACCATGATCTCCTCAATCTGAGGAAAAAGCTACAAAACACATTTAGGCTTTATTAAAAAACTTTATTAAGTACTGTCCCTGTAGTACAAAAGCTAGTATGACTTTGATGCTAAAAATCTGCATTATTTCATAAGATACCTTCATGACCGTCTCGAACATGGGAATAAGGACAAATTTAATGAAGCCAATTTGTGCAGTTGGCTTCGTTACTTTGTCACGGTCCATAAACGCAGCAACAGGAAGGCCTTCTGACTTCTCTCGGTCACTCTAAACACAAAGTAAAAACCAATCAGCAAATGTCATTTACAAAACAAATAGGATAGTTGATTAATAAAATAAAGTTGGTTAATAAACATGAATTATTATGTAAATTATTATGTTTCACTATTTCTATTTTTTGGCAATAAGAAATATAACATGTGTCCCTTGAGTATCATTTTAAAAAGTTGTTGTTGGCTTAAATCAATTAAAATATACTGTACTATTTAACAATATCATAGGATACCTGAATAAAGTACTCCTCCAGCAGACAGTCCACCCATGGCTCAGCCACCTCTGTGGGTCTGACCTCATTGGAAATGTCACAGCACTTGATTAAGACCATCTTCAGCTTTACAATGAAGAGAACCACATTAACACAAGAACTGAGGTGAAACTTCACCTCAGCCTACACAAGTGTTCAAGTGTGAGTACAAAAGAAGTTTTGGGAATAAGCCTAGTGGATATATTTGGTGTTGCGGTAAACCTTTAAAAATAAAAAAGTAAGGACAGTCAGGTTGTTTTAATAAATCTAAGATGAATAAACATATACAAATCCACCACATCTGACCTTTTCAGTACTGGACTTTTTAATTCTACCAATGTTGAGTTTGGGTCCAACCTTAATCTGTTACCTAAATATTCAACTCACACATTTAAAATGAATGTTATGTAATGAATACATACACATTTCACATGCTCCTCATTAGTAAAGTCAAAGTTGTCCACTTTCTGTCTGAAAGACTCCAGTATCTCTCCATGTCTGGCCATGTCAGTTGCGAGAATAAGTGTGATGATTGCCTGTGGAAGATACAAGATTGCCGTTTTACTAATCGCTTTAAAACATTTCATTCTGAAACTAAAACAAATAAAGGCAGTACCTGTCTGATCTCTTTAAAGGACTCGAGTTCAATGTTAGCAAAGATGTTGCACTCCGGCATTGAAAGGATCTGAAAGGCGACCGCACAATGGTGGTTCTCCAATGGAGAGATGTCATTGTAACGTACAGCTAACTCTGTCCGTGCATTAATTTGATACCTGCTCACAAAAAATAGTTTCATTTGTTGACACCAGTTTCAACTTCCTGAACACCATTTAAACAGCTTATTTTCTTTTACAACAGGATGTCCAATACACAATTGCAAGGTATCCTTATATTTAGCTATATTGTGTATAAAATTCAAATGATTTTGGTATTTTGTTGTTAATAGAATTAGGAATAACGTTGGGTCCCATACGTGTTGTTGTAACCTGGATGGTCCAAATCATGACATATTGCTGCTGTCACCAGAATGCACATGTCAGTCATCGTTAGTTTACCCTGATAAACATGATAAGACAGGAATAGAGATGCATGGTGAATGTAAAAATTCAGATTTTTATTAACTGGATAAAAAAAATCTAACATGATAATGCAGAAATTTTCATATTACAAAAAAATTAAAGGCAGAATACACATTACAGTAACAATAACAAGCAATTTAGAATTTAGGCCTACTAAAATTTGAATTACCATTTGATTGAAACAAATCCACTACTATTATATGCAAACAAATAAAAAAATAATTCTGCTCAATAATCGTTAATAATAAATTGTATTATTAATTTATTTAACATTTCCTTTATATTATTGTATTTCTTGCTGTACTAAAATACTTGATCCTTTATTATTGTTTTTTTTCAGAGCATTCTGTTTTAGAGTGCATACACACATACCCCCCCCCCTTACACACACAAATTACATAATTATGACACACAATATATACCCACCTGAAGGTTGCACAGGTGAATCATTCCATACATCATCTGGCTGACACAGAAGCAGTGGCGAAAATTATGAAAAGGGTTGTCGCGATAATTCTCCTGAATTGCCAACTGCAATTAATGATCAGCATTAAAAAACTTCTATAACATAAATGATTTTGTCTTAGCAAAAAAAAAAACCAGAAAAGACTTTAACAGTATCTTGAAGGGGTTCATGTCTATCGATATATACATTTTTATCCAGCTTTTATCTAAAGATAGCTACTTGGTATTACGTTAATTTATCTTTCATTAGTGTTAAACTGGCAGCACAGTGGCTTAGTGGTTAGCATGTTCTCCTCTCAGCACTAGAGATTCCAGGTTCGAATCCCCATCTGGGTGAAGTTTCCATGTTCTCCCCGTGTTCACGTAGGTTTCCTCTGGGTTCTTTGGTTTCCTCCCACAATCCAAAAACATGAATCAAGTCAATTGAATTCTCCAAATTGCCCCATATAGAGTGTGTTTGTGTGAGTGAGTATGTGCCCAGCGATAAATTGGTGCTCTGTCCTGGGTGTATCTGCCCAGCGCCCAAAACTTTCTTCCTTGTATGGGCATGCAGAACCCCATAGCGACCCTAATAGAGGATAAAGCGGAAGATAGTGGATGGATGGATAGTGTTAAGCTTTTAATAACATTTTGGAACTGACTTGTCCTCAGCTCAGCAATAATAATGTTTTTTTCAGTGTATTACAATGAAGTTTTATTGTACAGAAGCCAATATGTTCACTTCAGCTTTACAGCAGACTTTAATTTGATCCTTCATTAAGTTCTTGCAATACATCACTTTTACTTTTTATTTAGATGAGCCTGTTTATAGACCAACCTCTAAACCAACATCATATTTATTATTTTCCCATTTAACAAAACACTGTCTATAATAATGATCTTCGCTGATCCATACAATCCATAATATCTAGACAAAAATAACTATTGGTATGATAGATAACACTCCAGAAATCAGTTAACAAAAATAAAAGGCAAATATATATAAATCATTTATTTAAGTGAAGTGGACTTTAAACAATACAATATTGGAAGAGAAGTGTTTGGAATCTTACCAGCCATCTTTTCAGTGTAATGGGATTCATGTTAAACTCCTTGACCAGTCCAAGATCATGGTACATGTACTCTAAACAGCTCAACATCTACAATAAATCATAGAGCATTGGATGTACAGTGTAATTTTGCCTAATTTTCTAATCATTATAACTGATTTAGAACCAATATCCAAAATATAACCAACACAATAAAAAAAAGACAAACCTCATTGTGTTCCCAGTGCCACACATCAAAGGTGGGCTTCTTAAGAGCTTCTATTGTCTCTTGAGAAAGTGTGTACTGATAACAGAGGAAAAACATAAAAAGTTAAACTTCATGCAGAATGTTTTTATTCTTTTGCCTCACACTTAAAGCTTCAGTTATTCCCCTTTAATTTAACTGTAAACCTTAAACCTTGAACCAATCAAAATTTTTAATTACTGACAATGAGTAGCAATGCACACACACCACATACACTCAGAGGAGAGAGGTTTGTATAAGCTAGACCCCTCTTTTAAATGAAAAGGAAATTGAAGTTTTATTACCTTTGGGTAACTTGGGACGTCACGCCTGGGAGACAATTTCTTCCCATCATCTGTGAAATTGTACTTGCAGTTGCAGTTGAGCCCGCTAAGTGTTAAAAAACTGTGAGATTCAGTTGCAAAAAGCTAAAGAAATTAGATACTAAAAGCAAAATGTCCACAAGAGCATTTCAAAAGACTTATTTATAGATGTTATAATAAATACCCGAAAAGCCAAATTTATACATGTACTATACATGTATAGTTTTATACATAGTATGTGTTATACATGTATTTCAACTTTTTAGTATAAAATTTGGCCAAAATGATCAGATGACCTATGGTTTTAATACTACTTTAAACAAACAATTGCAATGGTTTAACTTATTTAACCCTTTAAATTAAGCCTAAAGACATTGTGAGACTTGTAGACAAAATTTTAGACTGTTAAAGTGTGATTGCTGAATTTAAGTGCATCTATAATTATATTATAATGTTTAAAAACAATATGTTATGAACAAATTATTTGAGTTATGTTGATATCAAACTTCTCAAAGTGTTGCACAATTCACTTGCACCAGATAATTACCTTGCTCCACCTCTAGATGTCACCTCATCTTTTAGTTTCCTAAGATCGTTCTTACACTTCTCTATCTCCACCACTTTCAATCCCTCTACTATTAAAAACATATTTAAAATTAAATCCTTAAAATTGAAACTTTGTCATGTTCCAAAAGTAAACAGAATAAAGACTCACATTCCACTCTTTTTTCCAGCATGGCCAGTCTGTTGGTTATCTCTGTTTTTAGGTCGTTTATTCTGAAAGCTCTGAAATCAAAGAGATTTTATTTACAACAGTCATTATATAAGTAGTACAACTTAGTAGTAGTATAGCTTTATTTTCACATGTAAATTGTAGTACAATCTTAAGATATTGAGTTTAGGATTAATAATTATAAAACGTATTGAATTATTTGAAATTAATTTAAATAAAGCAGATAAATAGGTAATTGCAAGGAAATATATTACCGGCTGAACTGCTCTGCTACTTGGGAGAGAACATTCTGAAACATGTCTTCTTTTTCTAAAAAAAAAATAAAATGCAGGAGATTTGCCTTAAAATGACCTTAGTTTGCTTAATTTAATCACTATTATATTCATGAGATTCACCAAGCTACCCAGCTTTCAGTTTATTCTTGTGCATGTTTGTCCTGATAGCGTTTATAATTCTATAATATGAGAAATAGATTTAGTAGCAAAGAAAGTCTAATGAGAGTTGTGCTTACCTCCTGCTTGATTGGAATGAGGTAGTACTTTATAAAGGTTACTGTAAGTAAAAAAAAAAAACAGATTTACTGGATTTTACAATCCCCAGCAAACTGTCTTTTAGTTTTGATAAGTAATTACTTTGGACTGTTTGATGGCATGGTGGGATCAATAGATATCAGAGCTCCTTCTGTATCCATCAAAAGTATAGATGTGTTTCTGCAATCAAATATAACATGCAAAGGTCAAGAACAATTAAGGAGAGACATGAAATATGTCAAATGTATAAAAAAATGTAAAAATTACCTGGCAATGTTGGATGATGTACAAAGAAGCTCTCTAATGTCACACGGACTGCAATGTTGACTGAAAATAACCTAAAGAAAGTCATACATGTTTACAACGAATAAAAATAACTTTTTACTTGTACATGTACTTCAAAACAATGTTACCTTTTGAAAAATAACCTAAGCACAATTTAGGCAGATATTTTTTCATTTTTATCTACTGCATTTTAAAACAATCCAGCAAATTCAGCGGTTTTAAACTTTTGAGAATAGCATTACAATCTAACATTTTTCCAAAAGTAATACATTAGATCAGAGCTGAGCAATTCAGCTTCTCAAGGTAGCCATGTGAAATATTGGGGGGGGGGGGTGGGGGTGTGTGTGTAAACCAATGGCCTAAATTAAAAATAAATAAAAGCAATTTGATGACATTGTGTGAACATACAGTGCACCCTATGCACGCAATCCAACTTCAACTACTGTTTTTTAGGGATTACTTTTTTTTCTTTTTTTAATTTACATATGTGTGTAACTGTTAAGTGTATACATTGTACAAACTGTAATCAGTATTGACAGTTTTTGGCTAATAAAAGCCTTTTTGTGTTACACCTGCCTGTTTTCTGGTTTTACACAGCACAACCATACCACAAATATGGTTATAACGAAAAAAAATAATTCTGAAATGAATGTCTGTTAAAATACTTATTATGAATTAAGTTTAAGAACAAAAGCCCTATTGAAAGTCTGGAGAAGAAACTGTACTAGACATCAAACAGCTTTGCAGACTACAGACTACTTGTAAGTGCCATGGACACCTGTGATGCAGAATAATTCTTCTTGTTAGTGCCAGACCTTATAAGTACCCCTTCAAAAAGGACAAGTAGTCACATGGGAATGATGCACTGAATTACTGCACAACTTAGCACCACCATGCAGATTATGCACTCTGACTTATTTAATAGTAAATTAGATTTTATGAGTTTCTTAAGCAATTAAAACCAAAAAAGATCTTTATGGACAACTTGCATCATTTTGTATTTTTCACAATACAAAAATAACAAAACAAAACATAATAAGCACTTTGTGCACACAAATCATTATATTGTATTAGAAACAGTGTCCTGTATTCTACCACATATTACTCATTCGGTATAAAAACACTAAATTAAATCACTGTAATTTAATGAACAAAATCAAATATGTTTTTAATATATTTTGCCTCAGTTGATTGGCCAATCATTTTCATACTACATTTTGGAAACAATAAAATAGTCCACCAATGACATCACCATAAATAATCAGGAATTTTTTTTAAGATGCAAAGATGCAGACATTGGAATAAAATCCAATGTTTTGTTACAACAATTATATTAATAAACAGTAGTAGATAGCAGTGTAGTTACAAAACAAGTCTTGATTGGCTACAGAAGTTGGATTGTTCTTTTAACGTTGTTTTTTTCTGTAACTTGACCGACTGTGTGTTAAATTTTTTTTAAATTAACTTCCTGGTGTTAATAAATGTAAACTTATTTACAATATATAATACATGCTTTTAAAACCAAATTATAACATTACTATATTAATAATATGGCAATAATTAAATGAGCTTTTATAATAATCTTAATTGTGATTATCCATTAAACAGTTAAAAAATTAAATAGTTAAATAGTCTATTTAAAGTCTAACTGAAAAATAGATAGTATGAACTTCAAATGCACCCGGTAATAAAAACAAAAATGTTGAAGAAACCAATGGTTTGCATTTTCATGATATGCATTTCATTTGACATTGTTCAATATTCTATATCTTAATCTTTATATAATCACTATTAACAACTTTGTCACAACATTTATTTCCATTTTGTGCTGCATTAATTTAAGTTCAGTTAATCGTGGCATTATCACCTTGGGGTGTATTTGTGCCTTCAGGGACATGGCATAACCTGGTCATTTAGTACATGCAGGCACACAGCTGACTTTGATAAAGAAGATGTATATATAAATCTAAAAATAGAATTTATATGACTAAATAAACATACGCAGTTTAAGGCCAGATGGTCATGATGTAGTAAATATAAACTGCTATCAGTCTCAAGCTGCTCTTTTTTTATGACTTACCCTTTGAACCTTCCCATCCACATCCAAGTAAACTGTTTTGGGAGCGTAGGATGAGGAGCTGGAGCCCATTACTGCCTTAGTCTTTCAAAAATCCTTTAAGAGGAGAAAATAAAATAAATCTGAATATAATTTCTGCCTTAGAAGCAAAAAAGCAAAAGTAAATCTTGTTGTAAAACTTAAAAAAAATACAGATTAAACATTCATCAAGATAAGTAATCATTTTCATATCTTTTCGTCACAACTGTAATCAGCAAAATATAAGAAACAGCAGCTAACTCACCTGTGTATCTGTCACTCACATTCAGCAGGCTTTAAATTCACTGATGCTGCATATGCCTGAGATTCAGGGGGTGAAAGATGTGGGTGGAGTCTCCGGGAAATATCAAGGCCCTTCTCAGCGACAAAAATATCAAAGGTGGGTTCCCACCCAATACCCAATACCAATATGAAGGAAACATATGTATAATTTGCATCTAAACTCAAGGTACCGTATATGCATTTTGTAGATTATAATTACAGACTGTAGTCTATTTGTTTTTCTATATTATAGTCTCCTTTACTTTAATAAAGGAAAGAGTAACAAATAAGTTTTAAGGGTTTTGGGTGAAATATTTATTATAGGCATTTTGCAAACTTTCCACATAATCACAATTTGATGTAATTATTGATTGTAAATATATTCACTGTAATACTGCAAAATGTAGAATAATTCAAGGACACACAATACATTGAATTTTACAATTCAAAATAAATATTATTTTATTTATTTGTTTAAAATATTAGAAATTGCAAAATAGTTTATGTATTTTTAATTATACATGAATGATTTCTTATTTTTTATAGATAAATGTGTATTCCTTAAATCATTTCAGAGCCTCAGAACAGTAGGATTAGCAACATGCTTTATAACATCTAATGGAACATATTTTAGAAAAGGTAACCAGCTTTGTATTTCATAAGCATCTAAAAAAAATGTTTAAAAGGCATCACAGAAATCACCACACATCAAAAGTGCTACCACCTTCATGAATACACTGAAAAAGCTGTGTGTGTGTGTGTGTGTGTGTGTGTGTGTGTGTGTGTGTGTGTGTGTGTGGACATGAATAACCATAGAGAGAGGGTGAGGAAATCTAAGCACTAATAACATAGTTTAATGATTACAACACAATTTAAATCATAAATTCAGTCAGTATGAGATGTGATTCTCTCTCTTTCCTGTGACAACAGAAAGTAGATTCAAACCCACAGTCTTGACCCACTATTCTATCATCACTTCATTACACAACTGAGTTTGTTTGGCTGTGTCTTTAAAAAAAACAAAACAAAAAAAAGATAAAAATGTCCTGTATAATCCTATGATTCACACTACCATTTAAAAGCATCACACAGTGAATCAGAAAACGGCATCATCTGAGCGTTTCCACTGCAGGTGTGATATTCACTTGTTCTTTAGGCGCCTCAGATCTCTTTGTACCTGAAATGAAATAGCAGGATCAAGCTAAAGAACAAAACAAAATATTTTTCAATTATTCATTAGGGTCGTCTTATTTATAACACCAACAGATACAATTATCTTTAATTAGGAACAGGATGCGGTGAGTCACAGCTCCAGGTTTCCAGAACAGCATTTATAAAAATAAAAGGAATATAACATTTTAGCACAAAATACTTCTTGAAATGCCCCTTTTTTGTTGAAAAAGTAAAAAAAAAATATATATATATATGTATATATATTAATATGCTGCAGATTAAAACCATGTATACATGCTTAATTTTACTTCACAGAAATATAGAAAGATTTAACTATAATATCTAAAATTCGTCATCATACCTCTTTAAACTAATCACTTTTTCTGTCCTGCATTAAAAGCCATTAAAATGCCTTTCATTTAGTTCCGATTTGAAATCAAAACACTTTTAAAACTAATAAAAGACATTATTTTAAAAAAAAGAAAAGAATTTAGAATTTAAAAAGAATTTAGAAATTGCCTGTTCTAATCAGCAATTTTAAATAAATTATTCACATTCTAGCAGATCATCAGAGTGCTGAAGTAAAAGGAAGGAAAAGGAAGGAAGGATGGGGGGAACTTATTTCTTGCTTTACTTTTATAATATTCATTCATTCATTATCTTCCGCTTTGTCCTATATTAGGGTCGTGGGGGGGGGGGGTTCCCCATGCCCATCCAGGGTAGAACGTTTCGGGTGCTGGGCAGATACACCCAGGAGAAGGTGCCAATCCATTGCTGGGCAGCCACTCACACAGACACGCACACATACACACACTATATGGGGCAATTTGGAGAACTCAATTGACTTGATCCATGTTTTTGGACTGTGGGAGGAAGCCGGTGAACCTGGAGGAAACCCGCACGGACACAGAGAGAGAACATTAAAACTTCACCCAGATGGGGATTCAAACTGGGAATCCCTAGTGCTGAGAGGCGAAGGTGCTAACCACTAAGCCACCGTGCCGCCCCACTTTTATAACAAATTTTTTATATATTTAAAGGTAAGTAGGCACCAGAGCATTTTGGATAGAGACTGGTGCAGTCTACTCACACAGACAAGAGGTGAACATACAAATTTCACACAAAAACAGGGCCAGCCACATGATGACCTTTTGACCATTAGGGAACAGCATTATTTACTGTTCCAAGGGGATTTCCAAAGCAACAACAAAGTAAAATTGATTTTTACTGTAATCTGAAAATAGCAAGGGCGACACGGTGGCTTAGTGGTTAGTATGTTCGCCTCTCAGCGCTATAGATTCCCGGTTTGAATCCCCATCTGGGTGGAGTTTCCATGTTCTCCCCGTGTCTGTGTGGGTTTCCTCCGGGTTCTCCGGTTTCCTCCCATAGTCCAAAAACATGGATTAAGTCAACTGAATTCTCAAAATTGCCCCATATAGAGTGTGTCTGTGTGAGTGCGTGTGTGCCCAGCGATGGATTGGCGGCCTGTCCTGGGTGTATCTGCACAGCGCCCGAGACGTTCTTCCCTGGATGGACATGGGGAACCCCACCGCGACCCTAATAGAGGATAAAGCGGGAGATAATGAATGAATGAATGAATGAATGAATGAATGAAAATAGCATGAATACAGACCTCTCACTGCCTCCGTCTACTACAACACCATCCACGAATCTCCTTAAACACCAGTCTAGAGAGCAGCTGAAAAACCAAGATGTGAAGCTGTCAGTTAACTTGACCCCTGATGCTGTAATCACAGTGTGCTAAACCAACCCTACCAGAGAAGCTAGAATATCTGCACTGATGAGCATATAGAACACATTGTTCCAGCCAGCTGGAGATATCAAACCGGCCAAGAGTGGCCCTACAGCGGCACCTGTTGGATGAAAACATAACAAGAAGCTGAAAATCAAAGACAGCATTTACAGTAAACTATAATTCAGCACAATAACATAAAGGCATTATTATGAACATAAAGACAGAAACCAAACTCGTACCTATTGATCCTGTGCCATCAATAATTGCTGTTACAGTGGACAGTGCTTTGGAATTTCCTTTTAGACACTTGTGTGTTCCCTAGAACAGAGACAAAAGCAGGGTTATAAGACTGTGACTTGAAATTAAACAAGGACTATATAAATGTTGCACCTACATAATTTAATTTGGAATATATGTTGCTCTTTCTTAGATTTCATTGTATTTATTTGCTTATGTCTTCTGTTTTACATGCAGATCTACGTTTTTTTTATTCCATCTATCCATTATCTTCCGCTTTATCCTATATATTATAGTCGCTGGTGGGGGGGTTCCCCATGCCCATGCAGGGAAGAATGTTTCGGGCGCTGGGTAGATACACCCAGGAAAGGGCGCCAATCTAATGCTGGGCACACACTCACTCACACACACAGACACACTCTACATGGGGCAATTTAGAGAACTCAATTGACTTGACCATATTTTTGGACTGTGGGAGGAAACCGGAGAACCTGGAGGAAACCCACACGGACACGGGGAGAACATGAACCGTGCCGTCCGTTTTTTTTTTATTTATGTTAATAAATTAGATTTTCTTCATTTTGTTCTCCTCCATGTTCTGTCTTTTGGCAGTTATAGTATCTTTTTATAGTATCACCATGAAAACCGATTAAACCTTCAGTGCACATTATTAAATTCATTTCTGTTTACGTCAACTTTACTTTTGAGGAGGGGTGCTACACCTCACAGCAGTATAAATCAGCTTCCTTTTTGAATGACTATTTATTTTCATTATTTACTATCTTTTAAAAAAAAATTATTTAGTAGACTTACAAATATCCCAACTTGGTTAGGGTCAGAACACAGGGTTAATACAGTGACCATGGAGTAATGAAGGTTTAGGGCCTTGCTCAAGGAACCACATTGGTAACTTGTGACCAGAGATTTGAACCCACAAGCTTCTGATTGAAAGCCCAACACCCTAACCACTGAGCTACCACACCCTATAAATTACTATTTTGTAATAGTAATTGAGTGTAATTGCTCTTTTTGCGGAAAGTACCAGGTCGGCTGATACGGCTGTGGTTATAAGCGCGTAGGGGCCGTTCACAAGAGCACCGCACAGCAGCAGCATGCCTGTCACAGAAAGAAGAGAGAAAAACACTTTTCATTTTTTTTGCTACAAAACTGTCTTATTTTTTTTTCACACATTAACACTTAACAACTTGGCAGTCTGAGTTTTTACAGAGAAAAAAAAACATTATTAAACTGTCTGTGGAAAGCAGCTGGTTCGCAGTTTCAGTCGGCAGACTATTGCGTCTACTCACCGATCGTGGTTGGCAGGCCTATCTGGCCGACAGAATTGTAGACAAACAGCTTGAGGGGAAAATAAGGAGATAAAAAAAGGCACAATAAAAAATGGTTTTAGAGAAAAGAGAAATGTGATGCTTTGTTTTCTGCTAGGAATCATAAACACTCATGTGGGTGTGCAATTTGGCTTGTGCTGCTAAAATCTGTCAGAAAACTGCTGAGTGTGGGAGGAGTATGGTTTCATGTGTATGCATCATTAAATAAGAACTCTAACAAAGCAGTGTTTGAAACCAGTTGCTGGAAATGCAAAAGAAATGTAACAGGCATTAAGGCACAAAAACCTGAAACGCCAAAAGACAGCTATCTTTTAAATGACTTACATTTTTTATATATAAACAAATTTTATTTTTCAAGATTCAAGAATTTTTTTTATCCTTAATATCACGTGGTACATGAGATAAGAATGAAGTTATTGGTCAAATTATGGGTATTACCCTGTTAGTAAATTAAGATTATAATTTAAATTAAAATTTTAAAGAAGAAAATTAGATTTAAAAAATATATAATAATAAAAATACAGTATTTAGATATGTGAAATATAATAGAATATAAACCTATAAATATATATAATATACAACTACAAATATAAATAGAATATAGAATATTTTAACTATAATATCTATACTAATAGTGACAAAAAAATCTGACACAATGTATTTTAAGTGATTTTACCCTGACATATTAAGCACTAATTCCCATTGTAATTCAGATTATTATAATTATACATTTATCCTACGAAGCCAAAGCTTTCCTTTAACTTTGGTAATTGGTAATAATTTGGTAATGACATGATATATTTAGCTCATTAACAGACTTACCATGGGAGCAGCAACAATTAACATGATGAAGCAAGTTGTGGCCCTTCCACCAGTATAGTCTGAAAACAGCCCAGCCAGGATGCCACCTGGCATGTAGTTAACATGTAATTAAACCCGCTGGCAAAGTAAAATCAAAGCACATCTAGTGTTCTGTGTACATACCCAAAATTCCTCCAAGGTCAAAAAGGGTTGACAAGTTCCCTGCTGATTTAGCATCAAAGTGAGCTAAAAATGGGACAACATGCAAATATTACAGTCTAATCAGTGATATAATAAGAAGATATACTGGAATTTATAAGTGTTTCTTACCAACATTAGCGATGTACAGTGGTAACCAATAGAGAAATGTGTAGCTAACCAACTTTGCAAAGAGCAAACAGAGTGAGAACTCCACCACACCCTACAGAGAAACAGACCAGATTTAAATAGCACTAATCAACATGTCAAAACTATGTATTAGAATAAACTTATAAGAGTCATCATAACTGTAGCAGCAACAACATTTAACATTAATAGATAATTGTCACACTAGTATTTATTATTAGTTTTCTTAAGTTTTAATTTTTAGCATCACTATATTAGATGATTGTGTACACCCCCAATGACTAGGAAAAGTTACAATGCCATGTTGGGTGTTCTTTTTTTTTTTTTTTTTTTTTTT